>JAECUM010002980.1:0-113010 GCA_016617855.1 Megalonaias nervosa | reverse complement strand
TATGTACAATACCTAATGCCAGGCATCTGGGTTGTAACATTATGTACAATACCTAATGCCAGGCATCTGGGTTGTAACACTATGTACAATACTTAATGCCAGGCATCTGGGTTGTAACACTATGTACAATACCTAATTCCAGGCATCTGGGTTGTAACATTATGTACAATACCTAATGTCAGGCATCTGGGTTGTAACATTATGTACAATACCTAATGCCAGGCATCTGGGTTGTAACATTATGTACAATACCTAATGCCAGGCATCAGGGTTGTAACACTACGTAAATTCCTATTTCCAGGCATCTGGGTTGTAACACTATGTACAATACCTAATGCCAGGCATGTCTTTATATAGGCATTTGCCAAGCAAGAAGTCTGCATCCTCCACTGTGGCAGCTACATAGCGCAGACGAAATTCTCCACGCTCTGGTGCATCGGTGTTCCTTTCAAGCATAGCAATGTTGGCACAAAGGTGTTTTCCACTTCCATGGGCCTCTGCATCCTGTCAAAAGAATGCTTTGCAAATTAATTAACACTTCCAAAAAAGATAACAATCTGTAACCCACTGATATTCAGATTATAAATTGATGCTTTATTGTCAGAATAATTTTGTTTTCTTTTTTTATTGAAACAAATATATAAGCAATATAAATACTAACAATATTACAAAAACATATGTCAAAATATTAATACACTGTAGGATATAACAGTTAGAACAAAGGAAGGAAAGTTAATTAATATGAACATTTGAGTATGGAGGAAGAACTAAATGCACCTGAGTATATTTGTTTGAAATGTGTGCAAATTGTGCATTAATCAAGAAACAAATAGCAATATATATGCATTATTCAAATTAATTAAAAATAAATGTAATTTATTAGTTCCATGGATGTGTCTGCATGCATTAAAATATCTGCTACAATGTAATTATTCTATTATTGTTATATAAGTATGCCAATGATTTTTACAACTTATTCATGAATTTTTTCTTAGATAATTCTTTCTCCCACAATATAATATCTTTTAAGAAAATATTTAAACACAAAATAATCATTGTTTATTTTCATGATGCATTGTATATACATGTATATATAAAAGTGAAAACTGAGAGTAAATGTTAGTGTTATTTCTAATTCATCAATTTAAATTACTCCAAAACAACTTTGCTATAGCAAAATCCTAAATGAGATGATTCAGTGTTTTGGAAGAATCTATACAAATAGTAACATTTATTTTCATTTATTATTGCCAGTGTTTGTAAGATAATGGTATGTAGCAAGAATCCTGTAAAATCGTTTTCTACTTAAACCATGTTGAATAAGAATCTTTAGCTATTTATATTTCAAAGTAACATGAGTTATCCAACCAAATTGATATGGTAGATTAAGTTGTGTTTTCCATTTATTCAAAACTTGGACTACTGATATTTCTGTATCTTTGACCCCTCTGTTTTTCTTGATGCTTTGATCTTAAAACATCTCAAAATTTTTTATTTTTTTTACATCAATTAATAACTAGTCAATTTTTTGCTCCATGGCCTAATACCTTTCTTATGCTTTGTTTTGTAAAGTTCATCAAATATTTTCTGCAACTTTGATCTGAAAGTGGATATTTCCAAGTCAGTGTCTGGTGCCACTCTTAGACTTGCCACACGTACTTATTGGTGACACTTTCCTCACACAATTTTTACTACATCTGTCCTTATTTCTGAGGTTTTCTATTTAGCTGGACAGACAGATGCAGAGAAGCTTAACAGCTTAGTTTAGATAGCAATTTTCTTTCACAAATCAAACCAGTTATTTGTACGAGAGGGGTTGGGGTTATTTGTTAAAGGAAAACAATGAAAAGACTTTGTTGCAAATTTTAACTTACATTATCTTATTATCATGGTTTTGCTTTAAGAGCATTTCTAAACACTACTGGGATATAATTATGCCTTCGGACAGTATGAACTCATACCAGGCAAGCAACACATGGCTGTCTGTTGCCATGACAAAACCAGAAGCCAGAATGGTTTTTTTGCTGATGACAGTCCTAAATTTCTTCTGCATGGTACTGTATATTAAAACCATCTAAGTTATATGAGTATTATATACATATTTTAAAACTTTTGTCATGTTACAATTTTTTACTTTTCATTTGTATTTGTGCTTGGTTTTGGTGTCATCTTTTTTCTAAGTTCCAACATGCAAATTGACATTGATTGTCCATATTTATCATTCCTCACTGTGTATACCAAGTTACAATAAGTAATAATTAAAACATTAAACAACCAACTGGTCCCACCTTGTACAAAGCCTGGAAAACTGCTCTGTAGACTGGTTCCATACTAGCTGCACCTGTCTCAGCAGCTGTCACAATCTGCTGCAGCCATTTTTTACGAGCCTCTCCACGAATACGTTCTGCATATGTGCGCTAAAAGAATAAATATTTATTGAACTAAAATCAGATAATGGAAATTCAAGAAACAAGTTTTGAAAGATTGACTGCATGAAGTAAAAACTAAAAACTTATTTCAAAGTAGAAATAAAGACTTTATGTTTGGTTCAGAGAGTTTTTATTTAAAATGCAACTGAAAAACAGATTAACTATATTTCTTAAAATGCATGGCAAAAATTTAAATCTAGGAATTTAATTCAAACTACTGAAAATAAAAAGCAGTTATTGAAAGCTACAAATCCATATTAATTCATACAATAAACATTATGATGTATACTTTCCCACTGCATTTAAAATACCAAAGTAATAGCTTTCAGCAAGTAAACAAAAATTCCCCTAAATATCTATTTGGAAATGAAAAATAAGATAATGTACTATTTGATCACATGACATCAATGACATCACATTCCACAAACCCATTTTACCTTCTCAGTATTACACATGGAAAGTATTATTTTGTTACATTTCAAATGACATCATGACATCCATGCATACAAAGTATGGGCCTAATTATTATAGGTATCTAAATGCACAAAAGTTATAATATACAGAATTTATGCGTTCACTGAATAAAATCAGTAATTTTCATCAGGTGATGAATTTTACATTTGTGCTCACTTGAAACTAAATTAACTTGTTTCATAATTACAATATTTTGCTTGCCAAAATTGAATTATTCAACTCCTTTCATAATTTTGTATGAAATATGCATTTACATAAGATTCTCTGCTTGAGATAATTAATAAATTATTTTAATGACACTTTGATATTTACAGATAAATTACATTAATGACACTCTTTGAGATTACAAATAAATTATATTAAAATCAATGTTAGAATACAAAGCATGAATCAGTCAGTTATAATAACAGTCAATGAACATGCCAATCAACATCTTTGTTGGTTATGTTAAATTGTTACAATGTGTCGTACAAATCAGTACATATACTGGGTTATCAAAACTCTCACCCTCCTACTCTTTCTCTCTCTCATCAGTGTTAGCATGAAAATCTGAGAGAGACAGGATAAAAAATAAAGTCTAGTGAGAGATCATGTGTAACAAGTAATATGATTGCTAACATGTGTCACCTTGAATATAAATGACCCATTTGCCATGCACTACTTGACATGGCTGGTAAACAGAAAATATACTTTTTTTAGTTTATTGGTCAGTAGAAATTATTAAATCATTGTTGTCCAAGTTTATTAGTCAGTATAAATCATTGTTATTTGGCTGTATCAGTCACAAAAATCATTGTTATTTGAATGTATTAGTCATCAGAAATCATTGTTGTTTGATTAAAATCTGTTTCATAACTTCCAAATCTTTTTTATTTTTAAGTCCACACAACACATTAAAATGATGCTGTAACTTAATTAAGATCTGAACAAACAATAATTTCACAATAAGCTGGAGAAGCAGGTTAAATTTTGCAAAAGTTTCAAAACAAACACCTATTAAAGTTCTATGGACACATTTCAGGATTTGAAGCTCTCAGCTCTGCATTGGGAGACAAAACTTGAATCATGAGTGTTACGTCCTCACAAGAGCTACCTAGACCTAAACAGCTAAGTTGTGAAGCTGACAAGCATGTTAAGTTTTCCAACAAACACATGCCATTACTTACTCCTCCCTTATCAGATGCTTTCTAAAATAAAAATCTACTTGTCAGAATCTGAAATAACTGTAAAATTTGTACATGTTTTGTGTATGTCAGCAAAACTAAAAAGGTGTCCGTTGAACACAAATTCTCCCTCTTCAACAGGGACCTAAATACAAAACTTAACCACAGACATGGTCAACATAAATGTCCCTTGTAAAAAGGGACCTCAATCCAAAACTTAACCAGACAGACATATGAACAACACAAATGTCTCTCCTCAACAGAGACCTAAGTACAAAACTTAACCAGATATAGGGGCAACACAAAGGTCTATCCTCAGCAGGGACCTCAATGTAAAACTTTACTAGACAGATGTACAGACAAGGATATAACTATATCCTTTTACCAGACAGATGTACAAACAAGGATAACATTTTATGCCCCTTTACCAGGCAAATGTACAGACATGGATAACACCAGATGACCCTTTACCAGACAGATGTACAAACAAGGTAACATGATATGCCCTTTTACTAGACAGATGTACAGATAAGGGTAACACTATATTGTTCCTATAATAATAGTAATAATAATAATAATAATAATAATAATAATAATATGGACTTAGTACAGTGCCTAATCTTTAGAAGTTCTAAGTGCTTTGCAATATTAGATAACACATCAAAACATATACAACAATTACAAAATCAAACGCCTAAAAAATTACAAAACAAAAACATCCTGACATATCAACATTATTAAGTCTTAAAGTTTGTTCTTGAAATGGAATAGGTGAATTTTAAGAGCACTCTTTACTAGCTAGAAATACAGACAAGGGTAACACTATATGACCCTTTACCAGACAACTGTACAGATAAGGGTAACATTATATGGCCCTTGAATAGACAGATGT
This sequence comes from Megalonaias nervosa, assembly GCA_016617855.1. Classification (NCBI taxonomy): domain Eukaryota; kingdom Metazoa; phylum Mollusca; class Bivalvia; order Unionida; family Unionidae; genus Megalonaias; species Megalonaias nervosa. Next base: position 108,052 of record JAECUM010002980.1, on the reverse strand, counting down.
ACAGATATGGGTAACACCATATGGCACATGACTAGACAGATGTACAGACAAGGGTAACATTATTTGGCCCTTTACTAGACAAATGTGCAGACAAGGGTAACACTATATGACCCTTTACTGGACAGATGTACAGACATGGGTAACACTATATGACCCTTGACTAGATAGATATAAAGACATGGGTAACACTGTATGACCCTTGACAAGACAGATGTACAGACATGGGTAACACTATATGACCCTTGACTAGATATACAGACATGGGTAACACTATATGACCCTTGACTAGCTAGATGTACAGACATGGGTAACACTATATGACCCTTGACAAGACAGATGTACAGACATGGGTAACACTATATGACCCTTGACTAGATAGATGTACATTCATGGGTAACACTATATGACCCTTGACTAGACAGATGTACAGACATGGGTAACACTATATGACCTGTGACCAGATAGATGTACAGATATGGGTAACACTATATGGCCCTTGACTAGACAGATGTACAGACATGGGTAACACTATATGACCTTTACAGACATGGGTAACACTACATGACCTTTCCTCATTTGTGAGGAGTGTGTAATGTGGGATCTAAGTTTAATAGGTCTTAAAACTTTTTTTTATACACTGATAATTTATATATAGTGATGACCTCAAACACAGCGGCAAATATGAGACAAATGGAGTCCTCATAACTTCAAAAATGCAACAAATGATCAAGCACAATGAAATTAAATTTAAGTACATGTATATACAATAATTCATGTGCATCAGAAATTTGGTCATGGTCTGTATAGCCCCAGTGAATAGCTTTACAAGAAGTTTTCAAGGACTTTCAAAAGTTTACACATGGAGTATTTTTTCTTACAGAATATTGAACTTTCTCCATATATTATTTATTTCTTATTGCATAAATTGGTACAAAAGTGGAAGAAATAACACATAACTAATTAGCATGCAACTATAGAAATGGCACACTACAACCTCTGATAACTTCCTAACCTACGTGTTACTTCATCCACACAATTTTATTCCTTGTTATTCATTTATTAATATGTACATAAAAAAGTCTCAATTTAGTTTTAAGCTTTTGCATTCCCTCAGATAAATGCAAAGATTTTTATTCAAAAATTTCAAGGAATTTTTCAACAAATTCAATGACTTTTCGAGCCTAAAACTAACTTTTTCAAATTAAAATTTTCAAGTGATCCCTCAAAATTAAAGATTTTTCAAGGCTGTAAAAACCATGTTTTGTCATTTTTCAGTTCTCAAGTTTTTGAAAAACATATTTGAGTTGCAGATTATTTAACTATTTAATATAGGTACAATACTGAACACAGTATATTTTTATACTTATTTGACCTAATTTATCTAATCTATCTAATAAACATACATTTTTATGCTCTTTACTTACCTCCACACTATTGCTCAGGAATTCAACAAAATAATCAAGGTCTCCACCAGGCATGTTATCAGCCGCCATTGTGACCAACATGCGAAACTCCCGTTTGCTAAGGCGGTTGTCATGGGAATGTTTAGATTTCTTCTTAAGCTCTTCTTTAGCTAAAATTTTAAATCATTAAAACATGATTTGTTCTTATGTTATCTCCTTCTATGTCACTGTCTCAAACACAATTACATGTATTCAGTTACAATTCTGGAAAAAATGCTCAATTCATTTTAAATATAATTTTTTAAAGAATTTTTATTTAATATTCATATGTATGAGTAACTATAAATAATCATCATGCTGGACTGAAATTTTCGGCCAAAGTGACTTCTCTCACCCTACCAGAACAGAGCAACATGGGTGGGAAAACAGGAAGAAGATTGGGGTGTAGAGAAGTCAGAATTTACAATGCTCTAAAAGTTACTTAAAACAGCCATTTTACTAAACCTGTGATGCAAATAATATAAAAACAAAAGAAATACAAAGAGAACTTTCTAAAAATATTAAAAATTTTCTAAGTTTGATTCTGAAAAATTGTGGTATGGCTGTTTACACAAAAAGACAATAACCTGGAAAACAGATTACTATTGTAAAATGGATTTGAGGTAATAATAATATCTTCTCCATTAAAATCGGGTGAATTATGAAATAACTGCAGTTGCATCAGTTGATAAATGAAGGGAAATATCTTTAAAAAAAAAAAAATAACAATAAAAAAATAAATAAAATAATAAATAATTGCAATTATAAGAGTTTAACATTTTTTCTGAGTTTATCATGGTATAAACTGTCAGTTGCCAAGTCACACAGCTTACATAATGCCTTTTGGGTGTTATTTGCTGTGTGATTTGGCAACTGACAGTTTATACCATGATAAACTCAGAAAAAATGTTAAACTCTTAAATGAACTTTTTGATCTTTACCAGCAGTTTATAAACTGCCACAGCATAATAATCTGCAAAAGATTCAACTACAACGAGAAGGAATTTCAAAACTTTCTTTAAGCTTGATGTGTAAATTTCAGTACATTAAAATGCAATTACAAAAATAATCATCAAATTGACAAAAAAGTTGATAAAAAAGCAAGACAAATACTATATTGTAACTCTTTACATTGCTTTTGAACAGAAGAAAAATACAAGAGTGAATACTGTTATCAGAATACAAAAGTATTCAATAGCCAAAATTGAGGGTGAAAAACATCAACTCAACAAAGAGTAATGTCAACTTTGCTTCCTCTGCATATATGGACAAAATGACACGCAATGAGGTGACTATTTCACTTGAACAGAATGGACCCTGTCCTATTTCAGTATTCTTGGTAAAATCACAGAATTTTTGTTTTAAAACCAAAACCTGGATTTTCATTCACACATAATTTATTACAATTTCAAACTGCAATTAACTGCATATTAGTATGTGTGGGACTTTTCAAGTCCATTATTTGTTGCAACTTATCAGTCCACCCATTTCATTTTGTAGGATTTAAAGCTGATTTGCATGTGAAAGAAAATTAAGCAGGCTTATGCAGCAGAAAACTCTCATGCGGAAGGACGGAGAAGGTCTTTCATGTATCCATCCCCACCCCCAACTGGTGTCACAAGAAAAACTAATCACATCATGGAAAGATCAATCATGTGTTTTGTGGCCAAAATCATCCACAAATGGATTCAAACTGATTTCATTAAATTGGTATTTATTCTATGCATAAAACCAAATCAAGTCCAACTGATTTTAACATGAAAAAAAAATCTTGAATAATAATAATAAATAACATACATATTTATCAGAAACACATTTACTACGATACTGCTACTATACTGAGATTTCCTTCATTTCATGAAGTTAGCAATGATCTCAATGAAAATAATGTACAAAAACCACACATGCAATGGCGCAAGACATAGCAAATAAAAATAAGGTTTAAAAAATATGACAGGAAGAAGAAAGAAAAGTCTTTTTTTGTAAAATTGTTAAATTGGTGAGGAAAGTCAATGGCCACCTAAGAACAGTTTGAAGAAGAAAAAAAAAACAGCACAGAAATGTTTGCACTGACATTTTCTTTAATAAATGTATGAACTACTTCAAAAGACAAATTATCTTGAAAAAGGGAATGATGTTGTTGTTGTTGTTGTAGGGTTTAATGCCATTTTTCAGCACAAGATAGGCTATACATGCCGGCCAGTATAAATGGTGTGGCAAGAACCTGGGAAAACCCTGTAGAGAACCACCGACCCATGAGAAGCTACTGGCAAGCTTTCTCACTATCCACATTGGCTGAACCCAAGACCTGAACTCATGCAGACAGAGGTGAGATGGCATTGATCCATAACGGTGAGTGCTTTAGACCACTCGGCCACTCGGGGCCCCAAAAATGGAATGAAGACTCATCAAGTACTAATGCATGAATAGACAGAAAAGCAAAATAATAAATAACTACATTCTTTTCATCTGACAAATAATTTGCTTCAATAATGTACACAGTACTTGAGGAAAAACAATCATATTCATTTACCTTTTTCAATAGCCTCATTTTCCTGGCCATCTTTGTATTTCTGCATGATGGTCTCCACCTCATCCAAGTCCAGATAGCCAGACCCATCATTGTCCCATTTCTCAAACAGCTGATCCAGAACCAGCTTCCTCCGTGATGACAGGGCTTCCTTACGGGCCTGGAAATGGGCAAAGAAAGAGACAAGCTAACAGCTGTCAAAATAAAAGCAGGAAAATGTTTTTTATTACTTTATACACAAAACTCTAAGACTGTGATTGGTCAATTATCAACACACAGAATTCAGCATTTCTGTTAAAAACTAGTCTAGCAGTGTGTAACAATACTCAACAAGGTCATAACCAGATCATGTGACTTACAAGCAGGGTGTATGTAAGCTTAAAAGCAGGATGTATGTAAGTCACATGACAATTCACAATACACAAATGGGTGAAATAGAATAGTCGACAAACTCCGATTCAAAAGTTCAAAATAGTAATCCAAATAGAGTAATCATTTTATTATGCACCTCTCTCTTGATAACTTGTGCATAACTGGGTCCAAAAACATAGACCACAGTATAAGTGGAGGGGGGGGGGCAAGTTATCAAGGGACCTCTGAAAAAAATTAAGGAGATGCCATTCTGGCTGGACATTTACACGGTTGAGGGGACTGTTTAATGGCTTAATACTAGCTTTATAATCATGCTTGGAATAATTGTCAATATTTGTAATAAAGTCATTCACTATTCTGTATAATTTACCTTTATTACAAGATAACTAACCTCTGAAAGGTTGTAAAATCATGACTCCAAGAGGTTTTAACTTACATCACATGTATAGTGGTGAAAAAGTTATTATGTCACTGCTTTTGCATGTGAATGTGAATGTAATCGAGTGTTACTGTTGATTCACACAAAACAAGGTTCCTTTTTCAAACCTGTGGATATTTAATTCACAAAACAACAAGCATCAATGTCAACATTTAATTTTTCTTCATTGTTCTATCAGGAAAACACTGATGCAGTGATTTCATGGCAAGTGATAGTGAAAATCCTGGAGCAAACCCCTGAATGCCAATTTGAGAACTTGAAGTTCACTATAAACATTGGAATTCACTTCTCCATAATGAACTGTAGCTGTAAACAAAGTTTTCATGTATCAAGTAATCCTTTCTCTTGCTTCCATTGGATCATATTTGCAAATTAGAATGATAAACCTGTGCTTCTGCCAGTAGGATTTGCATGCCTTATAACATTTTTTCATTCCATTTGTCTTTATTTGATTCATACAAAAGACATAATTAAGATGATGATACAAAGCAAATCTACTATGAATTTATTGCAATAAAGCAACAATCTGTAAACTGGTGATAAGAACACAGTCAACACTTAATTAGGTTCTCAATGAAATGCTTGTGAACACAGCTGAGATGGTAGATTGACACTTTCATGTTTGAATACATGAGGGTATATCATAGCTATCATTATTAGACTGAAACCGAATTAAACGACAGAACTAAAACATGAATTTAACTTGACAAAACTGTTTTAATTAGTATTTATTTCTTAAAGTGCTGCCACCAGAAGGCATTACTAACATTTTTATGGATCAAATTTTTTTGTTGAATATTGTTGATTACAATGTACAGAGGATTATTTTAAAGAAAACGTAACAAAGTATATGATTTCTTACTAAAGGTTGAGAATTTCATGATGCTGATTCAGATTTCAGGATACTAATCGGCATTTTCAATGACAAAATGAGCAAGATATCAAAGTTTCATATACCAGTTTTTAACATGATTTTTGTCACATTCAAAACTAGGAGCAAATTCTTTAGGCATTTTCTGAAAAAAAATTGGGATCCATGCCTGACAAGTTATTCAGTTGCGAGTTATCGAGGGAAAGATGTACATAGAATGAGTTGACTGGTTTATTATCAATTGAAATGATTCCCCCAAACAGGATAAATTTTAATAAAACAAAAGATTAGACCACGTTGAAACAGACTTTAGGCTTAATTATGTTACCTTAATCATTCTATCCAATTTCTCTTGTTCTGTCTCTTGGTACTCATCCCTGACAAACTTGACAAGTGCTTCAAATTCCTTCCGAAGTGGTTCTTCTCCAAGGAAGGTTTCTGTCAGCTGCACAAACTGTGATATCGTCAAGATAGTTTCATCAAATGCTGAAGCCACGGAGTGACTGCAACTCTGTGCTGTCATAACTGAAACAGGAATGAAATTATGACCAAAATTTCAAAGAGTTTATTGTAATTATGTTTTTAAACAATTTAGGATTTTGATATTTGTTTTTTAAATAAACTGAGTTCATTCTATTCCATTGTCTGAAATGGAGCATATATAAGTTTCATAACACATGTTGACATTAACAAAATATCTGATCTAGTTTCATGCTTTATAGCTAAGCAACACAAGTAGGCTATTTAGAATCTGGCTGATGGAGTAAACTGACTTGCTCATGGACACACCATAGAAGCCAACTCATGCTAATCTGATGGTGGGATTCAAACCTACACCTTTTCACTCACATGTCCAGCACATTAACCATAGTAACAGCGGTGTACGATCATCTCTCCTGTCTCAATTACTTGCCTCTTAAGACATGCAAGAGGGCACCTCTGACTTAATCTATATTCTCGAACCCTCAGAGGCACGTTGACAAACAGTGAACTTGTCATATTTTTACAATGATGAAACCATGATAAAGTGATTAACATTATTACATTGTATATTAAAGAAAGATTCTATTATAATTATAAACTGCTTTTTTTATTAGATAAAAATAAATTTTGCAGCAAGTTTCAGAATTTGTGTATTAGTTTAAAAAACTTATTCTTTAAAAATATGCTGCTTTACTCGGATTTTGGACATGGCAAATTAAGAAATTTAGTAAATTGATAAAATAAAATGTATTTTTCCCATTTCTTTCATGAAATTCTCTGTAGGAAAATCTTAATGTGGCTTATATCACTTACTTGTTCTTTCTTTTTCAAAAGTGGTTCCCTCAGCAAATGACACAATGGTAGACTGAATATCTGCACCTGGGATCTTGGGTACCATCTTGTCCTGTGCTGCAGACTTTAACTTTATATCATCTTCTGAAAATAATTCACAAATAATTACATTTATGTTTTTTCAATAATAGTCATAATAGAGATATCATGTAAGTGAAGACAAAAGTGACATCTTTTAAAAGAAACAAACTCACCCAAATTTCAAAATGGGCTACATACCAAAAATACTGACTTATAAGACAAGTCCAACAGCAAATTGTACAAACCCAAATCTGCCATCACAAGATCTGGTTATGTACAGTTTGTTAGTATTAATCAGTAGAACGAATAACACAGACCCTAATCTGCAGGTGCATTATGATACAGCAGGTCAGGATCTTTGTTGTTTGCAATTTGACTAGACTTATAAGTGAGTGTAGATAGAAAACTAAATGACAAAGCCAACTACACTGAGAAAATGTACATACTATTCTAGGAGTACTTCAGTTCAATTGTGAAAACCCATGTTGATATGACCATCCATTCAGGAGTCTTTGAGTGAAAACCCATGTTGATATGACCATCCATTCAGGAGTCTTTGAGTGAAAACCCATGTTGATATGACCATCCATTCAGGAGAATTAGTGACAAGATTTTCAATATGCTCATTATTATGGCAGCCACATTTGAGGTCAGATCAGCAACATTTTCAGTCAGGACCAACTAGACATCAAAATTAGTCTTCTGGTGAAAACCCAAAGTCAATTTCACTTTCCATTTAAGAGGTACAGCAAAAATAAGATTTTCAAGATGGCCACCATAATGGCCATACCATAAGTTAGATCAGCTCCATTTTAATTTAGAACCAACTAGTCAAAACTAAATGTGTTGACTTGGATTTTCATCTAGGTGGAGTAACATAAACATTTTAATGATGGCCACAGTGGTGGCCATATTGGATATCAGATAGGCACAAATTGTATTTAGGTTCAACATGACACCATAAGAAGGTTTCCAGTAAAAGCCCTATGCTAATAAGAAAATCCGTCAAATCAATAACATTTTCTAGATGGCTGCTGTGGTGCCATATTGCATGCCCAGGGCAGCACCGTTTTCATTTAGAACCAACAAAACAAAGAAGTTTCTGGTGAAAACCTCATGCTGAAATGAATTTTGTTTGGTAGGAGAAGGGATGAGATTTTTGAGCTCACTACCATGGCAGCCATATTGGATATCAGATTGGCACCACTGCATTCAGGAGCAAGTAAACATTATAGTAAAATTCCCATGTTGATATGGCAATCCATTCAAAAGGGATAGCAAAAACAGGACTTTCAATATGGATATCTTTGTGGTCATATTGGATGTCCAAGCAGAACTATTTTCATTTAGGATCAACTATACATCATAATAAGTCTTCTTGTGTCAATAACACTTTCTGTTCAGGAGGAAAGTGAAAACAATATTTTCAAGATTGCTGATATGGCAGTCATATTAGATGTCAGATCAGCCCACTAGACATCATAAGGAGTCTTTGAGTAGAAAACACCATCTTGATATGTCCATCCATTGAGGAGTCTTTGAGTGAAAACACCATCTTGATATGTCCATCCATTGAGGAGTCTTTGAGTGAAAACACCATCTTGATATGTCCATCCATTGAGGAGTCTTTGAGTGAAAACACCATCTTGATATGTCCATCCATTGAGGAGTCTTTGAGTAGAAAACACCATCTTGATATGTCCATCCACTGAGGAGTCTTTGAGTGAAAACACCATCTTGATATGTCCATCCATTGAGGAGTCTTTGAGTGAAAACACCATCTTGATATGTCCATCCATTGAGGAGTCTTTGAGTGAAAACACCATCTTGATATGTCCATCCATTGAGGAGTCTTTGAGTGAAAACACCATCTTGATATGTCCATCCATTGAGGAGTCTTTGAGTAGAAAACACCATCTTGATATGTCCATCCATTGAGGAGTCTTTGAGTAGAAAACACCATCTTGATATGTCCATCCACTGAGGAGTCTTTGAGTGAAAACACCATCTTGATATGTCCATCCATTGAGGAGTCTTTGAGTAGAAAACACCATCTTGATATGTCCATCCATTGAGGAGTCTTTGAGTAGAAAACACCATCTTGATATGTCCATCCATTGAGGAGGATTTGCAACAGTAAGATTTTCAAGCTGGTAGTGGTCATACTGGATGTGCAGCACCGTTTTCATTTAGGACCAACTATACAATGGTGTGTGTGTGTGTGTGTGTGACAAATTTCAAGGCAATCATCTGAGTGTTTTAAGAGGAGCTATAACACAATTGTGCTAATAGATAAATGAATGTTAGACAATGGACAATGGACCATTCCATAATCTATGGCATAATCATCACAATCTACAGCATAATCACCATGATCTGTAGCACAATCACCATAATCCATTGCATAATCATCACAATCTATAGCATAATCATCATAATTTATAGCATAATCATGCATAATCTATAGCATAATCACCATAATCTATAGCATAATCACCAATAATCTAAAGCATAATCAAAATAATCTAAGAAATAATCAATGCAATCAATGGCATAATCACCATAATCTCTAGCATAATCATCTCAATCTCTAGCATAATCACCACAATCTCCAGCATAAACATCACAATCTTTAGCATAATCATTGCAATCTATAGCATAATCACCCATAATCTATAGCATAATCAACCATAATCTATAGCATAATCACCATAAAATATGGCATAATAATCACAATCTGTAGCATAATCACCATAATCTAGAGCATAATCATCACAAACTATAGCATAATCATCATAAACTATAGCATAATCACCCATAATCTATTGTATAATCACCATAATCTATGGCATAATCATCACAATCTATAGCATAATCATCACAATCTATAGCATAATCACCATAATTTACAGCACAATCATCACAATCTAAAGCATAATCACCATATTCTATAGCATAATCATCACAATCTATGGATAATCATCACTTTCTATAGCATAATCACCATAATCTATAGCATGATCATCACAATCCATAGCATAACCATCACAATCCATAGCATAATCACCATAAAATATGGCATAATCATCATAATCTGTAGCATAATCACCATAATCTAGAGCATAATCACCATAATCTATAGCATAATCATCACAATCTATAGCATACTTGAGATTAGAAATGCCCACTCTATTTTCTTCTTCCAAACCCAATATATCCAGTGGCTTCAGAGATGCAGCTAAAATAAATAAATTCCTTCATATGAGGGCCTCAAGGTAGATTAGTTCTTAGCTAATTGTGTTACCCTCTTTAAATAAAGACATTATTATTATTATTATTATACTCATCACAATCTATGGCATAATCACCATTATCTATAATATAATCATCACAATCTACAGCATAATCAACATAATCTATACCTGATTCAGCCTCCTCATGTTTAGTTCCAAATGAGGACAGTTCCTTTGCAGGAGACATTGGGGCTGTAGGTTCCTGGTCATTATCATCCACAGCCTTGGCTCTTTCCTTTGTGAGAGATTTTTCCTTCACCCATCCATGGGCTTCAATCTCTCTATCTGGTTCTGTTTCTGCCTCTTTGGTCTTTCCCCTTATCTTGGTTGGATCTTTTTCCTTGTCTTGTTCTTGACCCTGGTCATCTTCTTCCTTCAAATCTTTTTCTTCTTCCTTCTCCTCATGTTGTGTGTTTTCCTCAGTTTCTTCAAAAATCTTGAATGATTCTTCTTCATCTTTTCCATCTGCATTAATACAAATAAAACATGCAAGTGGGGCAAAGAGTCACAAAAGCTGTTTAATAAAATGTATCATCCAAAATTAATAATACATCCATTCTTCTGCATAAATATTATGAATCTCTTTTTGCCAGGAAATCATAAAATGTGTTTTGGCCTTTTTTTTTTTTTTTTTTAAAGAAAAGAGCATATTTTCATTGCTAACTTTCACCTTTAATGTGATTTAATATGTGTTAACCATGACAGAAATTTGATATTTTTATGACACAGCAAGATGCATTAAACCATGACAGATGTTTGGTATTTTCATGACATAGCAACAGGCATTAACCATGACAGATGTTTGATATTTTTATAACACAGCAAGATGCATTAACCATGACAGATGTTTGGTATTTTTATGATACTGCAATATGCATTAAACCATGACAGATATTTGGTATTTTCATGACAGAGCAAATACATAAACCATGACAGATATTTGGTATTTTTATGATAATGCAATGTGCATTAATCATGACAGATGTTTAGTATTTTCATGACACAGCAAATGTATAAACCATGACAGATGTTTGGTATTTTATGACACAGCAAGATGCATAAACCATGACAGATGATTGATATTTTATGACACAGCAAGATGCATTAACCATGACAGATGTTTAGTATTTTCAGGACACAGCAACATGTATTAACCATGACAGATGTTTGTTATTTCATGACACAGGAAGATGCATTAACCATAACAGATGTTTGATATTTTTATGATAATGCAATGTGCATTAATCATGACAGATGTTTGATATTTTATGACAGAGCAAGATGAATTAACTATGCCTCTTTTTTCAATACAACTACAACCTACCCTCTTTTTCTGGTGTTTTTACTGATTTTTTTCTTTCGTCCAAGTCACTCTTTTCTTTATTCTCCTTATTTGCCTGTTTCTCCTCCTCTGTGGACTTTGCATGTGACTGGATGCTGACTTGTGTGGTGTCACGAGATTTAATACGTCTCTCATGCTCTTCATCATCACTAATATCATCATCTGCTTCATCCACCTCCACCACAGGCCCTGTCATATTAAAACATATATCCATATTTAAAAGTAATTAAGCATATTGTCACTTGACAGTTTAATCAGATTCACAACTATGGGGCAAGGAAAGACTACAATAGTGTTAGGTACAGAGATAACTACACGTTTTTTTAAAAACTAATTAAAGTGATTTGCTGTTTGAACCAATATAAATACTGTACAATGTTTGGTTCTTAAAAATTCAATAATGTAGGTTTAATTTTAACAATCCTTTTATATTACAGGTATTTATAACTCTTAAAATATTTGCATCATACAATTTTGCCAGTATGGTTACCCTGTAAGGTCATTTATTCACCAGCTTGATTAGCCCTTCCCTGCAGCAAAGAAGCATGTTACACTGACTTAGTCGTTAATCCCACCTCCATGATGTACCACCATAGAGGTAGTATTGTTCGAAATCTGTTGTGCACATCTGCAAACATAATACCATGTATGTTACTTCCTTACCCTAGTGTCCTTCATTGTAACACATTTTCTGTTATAAGGCAAGTGGGGGTCATGGATCCCAATTTATACTGAAATTATATGTACATCATTACAGATGGTACATTCCATGGTTCAAATGGATAACTTTATAATGAGGTAGCAATGTACATGTATTTCTATATAAGGCAATCTCACCATAATGTCGTATACTCCATGACTCACATGAATAACATTTTATTCCGAGAGAAATGTATCATGTACTTAATTGTAAGGTGGTTTCACTATAAGATGGTACATTCCATTGCTCCTATGGAAAACATTATAATGAGAGAGTACTGTACCATGCACTTCATTATGAGGTGGTCTCACTATAAGGAAGTAAACTCCATCATGTCCATGGCTCTCTATGATAACAATATAATGAGGGAATAGTGTATCATGTGCTTCATTATAACCTCATTATAAGGAAGTATGCTGCATGGCTCCCATGGATAACATTATAATATGGGAGTACTGTATCTTGTACTTCATTATAAGTTGGTCTTACTGTAAGACAGTATACTCCACAGTTATCATGGATAACACTATAATGAGTGAATACTGTCGCATGGACTTCATTATAAGGCTGTCTCACTATAAGGTAGCATTCTCCTTGACTCCCATGGATAACATTTTAATATGGGAGTACTGAACCACAGTTTTATAAGTTGCAAGAGATATAACACATGCATACAGGAATGTGCATGCACCTAAAACAAAGTTATGCACAGATGTGCATAATACCAATATCCGCCGTTGGGTTTCTTCTAAAAGAGTGGGGACAAAGCCAGTAATAGGCAGGGTTATAACATCCTCTTTTGGGTTTCCTTCTAAAAGTGTTGGGGACATTGGCAACACAGGTAATTAAGAGATGTTCCAGTAACATACACAACACACATACACTTGACATTATAATGTGTTTTCTGTTTAACCTGTAAGCTGGAAATGGTCATAAATCACATTTTATTATGTAATAGTGACATTATATGTATAATGTACTTTACAACAAGGTGGTCTCATTATAAGGTTGTATACTCCATAGCTCCTAAATCTAATAGATGGTTTTCAAAAATTCTCAGATATTTACAAAGCATTGCTGCCAAGTATGGTACCATATAGAACAGATTTGTATCACCATGAATAAAAAAATCCATGTCCAACTTTAATGTAAATACTAAACTGAACTTTACTTCTGTTTTACTCTATTTTTTTCCCCCGCCATTTGTAATGGTAAATTAGATGCAAATTTGTAGTCACTGCAGTCCTAAGAAATTACTTATATTTATTCTATCACTTCAAAAATCCCTGAATATAGTTTAGCCAACATATATATTATTTAACCCATGTACAGCAACCAACTACAAACATGACCGACCCAGATCTACCATCACACAAGGTTCCAGCAGATGAGAATTTGTATGGTTCTCTTGAAACCATATCTACAATCAACAATGAGGACCCTCACCTGCTGAAGTACCATTGATTGTATATGAGCAAATATGGTTTGTGTTTTAGATATAGCGAAATACCAATACATATTGGATACAGAGCTATATTATTGAAGACATATCAAATCACAACTACATTACCAAATTATGTTCCATTAATAACAGCACAGTTTACAAAGTACATGTTCTATATGTACTGATAATTATCACAAAAGTGATTCCACATGTCTGTACAGTCACTCATATTCAAAGAACATTAGCTAATATTTGCATATGACAGAAAAATCATTTGAGTTAAAATGTCAAGAAGATGATAAACTATCTTGATGATATTGATCATGAAGGTCATTTGTCTCATGATACATACTGTATCATGATTAATCTGTCAATACATACTACTGTATCATGATTAAACTGTCAATACATACCTCATAATGCAGTAGTATGTGTTTGAGGTTACTCCTCACAGGTTGCATCATATTTGTGATATCTCACAGTATGAGGAAAAAATCTCAAAAAAATCTTAAAACTTCTGACATTTTCACTTCTTGAGATCAATTTCTAATTGAGTTATACATTTCTTATACTGAGATTTTTTCCTGATAAAACTTTGAACCAAAAGAACAATCATTGCAGCCATTAGTCATAATAATCTACATAATGTATTAAGAATCATTTTAGTTATGACTTTGCACATATTCCAAACAAACTACAACTCGATACCACATGACAAAAGAGAACCCAAAAAACAAATTATTTGCATTTCAAACCAATATACATATGTTATGTCCTACTATAAGAACAGATCTCAAGAATATTTTGTCAAATCTAATGGCCTTATACTCTAAAGGTATCATGGGTTTGTAGACCTTGTTATCTTGAATTACAGTGAAAAGAAGGAAGCTTGAATTAAAACATCTACCAGTGTCAAACAATAATTTAATAACAGTCTATCCTTTCTATCCAGATAACCTGTGGGATGAAATTAGCCTTTGTAAAATACATGACTTCTATATGTATACAAATAATGCATGGTGTTGAAGTCCTTAAATTAAACCTCCTAAAACATCAGACCAAAAACGTAAACGATCTCCTTCCCTCAGTCAATGCAGATGGAATTCATGTCACAATTAAAAGCCCAAATTGCCTACAAAAATGTGACCTTTCACACTTCCCGCAATCTTTCCCTTTATCCAGATCTGAAACATTTATGGTCATCTACTAATCCTCTTGAAGAACTATGCCAAATATGACCACCTTTCCCCAATCAGCATAGTTGAAATTCAATTCACAAGGACAGACAGATGGACAGACATGACCTATAACAATGTATCCCCAATAGAGCACATATAAAAAAAACATGCCTGATGAATTTCTTACATTTTCGTGGGTTACGAAGGTTTGTTTCAATTTCACTTTTTCTTGCATCCCAGAAATCTTCAAACAGTTTCAAAATTCTGTATCTGTCCAGAAGGCCGATCTAAAGAAAAGCAAGTAAATGTGTCAAGTCAGATTGCTATGTATGACTGATATGTAACACAGTGATTTTAGGACAACTGATGATGCTCAAATATAAAATACTACAGTTAATATAACCCATGATTATTTTTCTGTAATCTTACTGCATTTTGGGGTGTAGAACAAGCCAAAAATTTTATTTTATGAAATTCTATACAAAATTTACAAAAATCAGGCATAATAACTGTTATTACTGATATGAACTCATTTTACTGGTTAATAGACAAGGCAAAAAATATAGCATTTGCAGCATTCCTGAAGTGTAAAAAAACTTTTATTACAGTCTTAATGGCTCAGCATATGACCAGCATCACCAACTACATAAATTTAAAATGGAATATGCCAATGTTTCACAAGTTAAATAATGTAAAACTAATAGTTCTGCCTCTACAATTCAGTCCTGTAGGAGTAAAAAAAATGTTAATTTAAGAATAATAATTTTAAATTACCAACATAATTTAAAAATATATTCAGGTGCACTCGTACATAGTAGTATTTCAAAGACAATTAAACAGGCTCAAACTGCACAGTCCTTTCAAGAAGGCTGACTGGCTGGATAAAATCTAAGTTCTTATTTAGCATCCACCACAAGGGCAGATGCAAGTTTGCACTAGATGAAACAGCCACCATAGTTGAGTATAAGCTTCGGAACCACCCACTCAAAACAAAAACTACGGAAACTCCATGAAATGCCCCCCCCCCACCTCAGTTTGGCACCCTGGGCAGTCACCCTTACCACCTGCCCCTTACAACGGCCCAGTCCACCACTACTGGTGCGTATCCACATGTAAATTTGTGTGTTAACTCTCTTTATATGTGTTATCTTTGTTTTTAATCTAAGCATATTTGAAATGCAGTTTTTCAGTTTCAGTACAAGTGTATAGTAAACTTGGATCCTTTACCCATCACTATATTTACTGAGCAAGCTTATTTTTTGTGCTTGTCATGTATATTATTATGTTATCAGTTCAAGAGTTCAGACACAGGTGTGTGTGTGTGAACTTCACATATTTATATACATATATTTTCTGTAAATATTATACATAACAGAGGACCTCATGGTAGAATAATTCTTAATAATTAATTGAGTTACCTTCTTGAAATAAAATTGTTCTTCTTCTTATTATTAAAAATTAAAGAAAGAAAATATTACAGTCATATACATAGTTTTTATTGGGAACACAGATCAAGACAAATAGCTTGACACACAAAAGTTATCTGCTCTCAGAAACATGACTTAGTGAGTTTCATCCAGGTCTTGATTTAAAACATTATAACCATATGTGGTTTGTATTCATAAAGATATTCAAATTTTGTGTGGAAATTAAATTTACAATGGAAGAGCAAAGATTACAGTCAAACAAGGGCCATAACTCTTAAATTCTCTTGGAAAAAAGACAATAATCAGACTCCCTCTAATCTTCCTAATAATCCTTATCCCGAATTTGGTTTGAATCCCGAGAGTCCTTCAAAAGTTGCAAACATGAAATTCTGATTTAAATTAAGGGTAACTAACATCAACATCGGTTACAATCCATAAAAAAAGCTTCAAATTGATCAAGTAAAAATGGAATTTGTGATAGACATACATGTAGATAATATGTTGCGCTTGATGGAGATGTGTAGGTAACACTATATGCCCTTACAAAGAAATGGATGGTGCATACCATTTTTAAAGTCATGGTTTGAACCTAAAACATTTGAAAGTTGCAAAATTTCTCTATCCTGTGTTTGATAGCTTCTCGTGGGTCGGTGGTTCTTCCCGGGGTTTTCCAGGGTTCTTCCTCCACCAGTTATACTGGCCACCATGTATAGTCTATCTTGTGCTGAAAAATGGCGTTAAACCCCACAACAACAACAACAACAACAACAGCTATCCTGTGTTTGCAATTGTTACTCTAATGTACAATTATTTCATCTGATTACTTTTTCTAAACAGACAAGACTATAGCTTGAGATGAATTAACATAAGATCTTTCTAAATTTCAAGTCAAGATAGGTTTGCTTGGAAATTTTCTCATTCAGCAATCAAATTTTAAATTATTATCTTCTATTTTTTGGCTAACATTCCTCTGATTGCAAAGCATAAATGAGTTGCAAAAAAAATGTGAATTTAACTCTAATAAATCTCTATGTATGCAAAACATGGTATGCATACACTAGGAATGTGATGGTGTTTATCTATATTGTAGACAAAAACACTGATGTTCCTAACCTCTACTTCATCGAACATCTCAAATTTTCTTCATCAAATTAAGAATATTTTCTTATGGTTATATAAACAATGGGATTCTCTCACACTATTCATGCTTTGGTATGTAGTTAAACAAATGATACAATCTGGCAAGGTCTTGTGGTATAAAGAAAAGTTTTGTGGACTTAGGTTTGCAGATTTCTTTTAGATTACTAAATATACTCAGTCTTCTGACTCAGTGCTATGACGCTATGAGTTTCTGACTTATATTCAACTTTTTCTCTTATCCCCCTCCCCATACCATTCTTATAAAAGTATTAACAAGGATTTTCTTTCTCTCCATTTTAGCACTAACCTCTCTTCACTGCTTTTTCCATAAATCAAATATCCACAACACGCCATATACAAGGACCTTGGCATTTGCAGAAAGTTACTGAGATGTTTCACAAAGGTTCTGGTTTAGTTTGCATAGTATTTGATTGTATGAGAGAGATTTACTGGGAACTATTGGATCAAAAGGAATGCACATTTAGAAAAACAGCATCACTACTTTTTATTTTCATGACTTTAAAGACTTATTGATTATACAGTGTTCAAATAACATCATTCCCATGTCAAAAACATTCAAGGTTTGTTACATGTACATGTCAAGCAAAAGAACCAAGCAAAATAAATGCATTTTCCATACAGACTCGAATATATTTTAATGTCTTACCCCACTATGATCACATGAGTGGAATAGATTAGACAGAACAATTCGTCGGGTCTCACGCTGTGCTGCTGATTTGTGAGTTGTGGCACATTTGCCTATGTGCACCATAAAATGCTGGAAAATCTCCCTTGGCATTTCAGCCACAAAGCTTGCCATGTACTGGAAGAAAATAGATGAAGAAAGGATTAATTATAGGGAGCAACATTTCATGATGTAAGAAATCAATCTAATTATATTGAGGTGGTATGGACTTGGCATATTCTATGAGTTTTCACTGAAAACCACATTTGAAGATATGGAACTCCCAGCGAAATTTATTAAATTCTCACAGAGCTCTAAACATCTATCTTTGCTTATACAGAATATTATTATCTTCAGATGTGAACTGCTCAGATTGTGAAATATTGCTGATGAGAAGAAAAAAAAATTATGCAAAGGTTCTCAAAAACTTAAGATTTTTCCACTTTGCTGATAAATTTCGTGAATACAAACTTTAACAACAAAACACTGTACATATTACTAATATGCAGTAAATATAACGCATACTTTTAGATTAATGTTGTAGAGTGAACTATACTGGACAATGAATCACCTTGGCAAATTCTTTGACTGTTAATGCCTTTCCACTTTCATCTGTTGGCTCCAAGGGATGACTAAATTTGGCAGCCTCTCGGATATGTTCTGGAAAGTTTTCTGTCAATTCGGCAAAGGACTTAAGTGCATTCTGAAGCTGAAAAGGAAGTTGGAGACCTATAACAAAAATCCTGCATACATTATTGTGCAGCAATGAAAGCAAAAAGTTGGAAGTTAAACAAGGGCCAAACTCTATAAAATTTGCAGGAAAAAAGTGTAAATCAAACAGCACAGACCCTGATCTGCTATTGCATAATGTGCCTGCAGATCAGGGTCTATGCTGTTTATTCTACTGATTGCTCCTAACAAACTGCACTGACCCAGATCTGCCTATGCATTATGGGATGGCAAATCTGGGTCTGTGCAGTTTGCAGTTGGACTTGACTTATAAGCAAGTATATACAGTATTTATCAAAAATGAAATTTATAAGGTTGGACACAAGTAACACTGTGTGCCCTCCATTGATATGTAACAGTGTGTGCCCTCCATTGATATGTAACACTGTATGCTCTTCACTGATATATAACACTGTATACCTCCACTGATATGTAACACTGTGTGCCCTCCATTGATATGTAACACTGCATGCTCTCCACTGATACATAACACTGTATACCTCCACTGATATTTAACACTGTGTGCCCTCCATTGATATGTAACAGTGTGTGCCCTCCATTGATATGTAACAATGTATGCTCTTCACTGATATATAACACTGTATACCTCCACTGATATGTAACACTGTGTGCCCTCCATTGATATGTAACACTGCATGCTCTCCACTGATATATAACACTGTATACCTCCACTGATATTTAACACTGTGCGCCCTCCATTGATATGTAACACTGTATACCTCCACTGATATGTAACACTGTATGCTCTCCACTGATATATAACACTATATACCTCCACTGATATGTAACACTGTGTGCCCTCCATTGATATATAACACTTTATGCGCTCCATTGAATCTATGTAACACTGTATGCCTTCCATTTATATGTAACACTGTATGCCCTCCATTGATATGCAACACTGTATGTACCCCATTGACATTCTTTATTGTGATAAAAATCACTTACCATCTATACTTGCTTGTAAATCAAGTCAGACTGCAAGCAACAAAAAGATCCTAATCTGCTGTAGCATAATGTGCTGGCAGATCAGGGTCTGTATTAGCAACAAAAAGATCCTAATCTGCTGTAGCATAATGTGCTGGCAGATCAGGGTCTGTATTATTTGTTCTATTGATTACTTCTAGCAAATCTGACAGACCCAGGTCTGCCAGCACATTATGTGACAGCAGATCTGGGTCTGTGCAGTTTACAGTTGGACTCTACTTTTAGGTGAGTACATACAGTGGTTTGAAAATTTTGGTCAACATAATAAACATATGGAAGAGAAAATGGGCAAATGTTCTTGCCACCATAAGCCAAAACTTGACTGCAAACCTGGCTAGTGCAAATGTATTTCTGCCCTTGAATTGTCCCCTTGTGCATGCAACATGAATGATGCAATCTTGATACCACTGTAAATAATGAGGAAGAAACATGGAAAGGTACATTGACCTCCCCCCTTCTGTTTTGAAAAAGCAGAGTTAAACATATTAAGTAGTCAACATCTGAAACCAAACAAGCCACGAAAATAAGTTACTGACTTCAAACACTGAGAAAAAATGACTAAAAAAAAGAGAAAATGAGAAATGGAAGTTGTTGACAAAACTAAGTTGATGCTGATAACTAAACATCAAAGACATAACAAACTTAAAGATAATATTTTAGATATATATACTTTTCATTATGTGGAACTATCAGGCAAAATAAGCTTTTAGAAGTTAAAGTTCACAACAATTTAGGTCTGATCATATCAACAGTCTGTTATGGTCTGATCATCTGTTGTGGTTTTATATAAAAATGTGTTATGGTCTAATCATAAAAACAGTCTGTTATGGTCTGATGATATAAACAATGTGTTATGGTCTGATCATATAGTGTGTTATTGTATGATCATATAAACAACATGTTATGGTCTGATGATATAAACATGTTATGGTTTGATGATATAAACAATGTGATATGGTCTGATGATATAAACAATGTGATATGGTCTGATAATATAAACAATGTGTTATGGTCTGATCATATAAACAATGTGATATGGTCTGATGATATAAACATGTTATGGTTTGATGATATAAACAATGTATTTGGGTCTGCTGATATAAACATGTTATGGTTTGATGATATAAACAATATATTTGGGTCTGATGATATAAACATGTTATGGTTTGATGATATAAACAATGTGATATGGTTTGATCATATAAACAATGTGCTATGGTCTGATGATATAAACAACGTGTTATGGTCTGATCATATAAACAATGTGTTATGGTCTGATGATATAAATAATGTGTTATGGTCTGATGATATAAACAATGTGATATGGTCTGATGATATAAACAATGTGTTATGGTCTGATGATATAAACATCTTATGGTTTGATGATATAAACAATGTGTTATGGTCTGATGATATAAACAATGTGATATGATCTGATGATATAAACAATGTGATATGGTCTGATGATATAAACAATGTGTTATGGTCTGATGATATAAACAACGTGATATGGTCTGATGATATAAACAATGTGATATGGTCTGATGATATAAACAATGTGATATGGTCTGATGATATAAACAATGTTTTATGGTCTGATGATATAAACATGTTATGGTTTGATGATATAAACAATGTGTTATGGTCTGATGGTATAAACAATGTGTTATGGTCTGATGATATAAATAATGTGTTATGGTCTGATGATATAAACAACATGTTATGGTCTGATCATATAAACAATGTGATATGGTCAGATGGTATAAACAACGTGTTATGGTCTGATCATATAAACAATGTGATATGGTCTAATGATATAAACAATGTGTTATGGTCTGATGGTATAAACAATGTGTTATGGTCTGATCATATAAACAATGTGATATGGCCTAATGATATAAACAATGTGTTATGGTCTGATCATATAAACAATGTGTTATGGTCTGATGATATAAACAACATGTTATGGTCTGATGATATAAATAATGTGTTATGGTCTGATGATATAAATAATGTGTTATGGTCTGATGATATAAACAATGTGTTATGGTCTGATGATATAAACAATGTGTTATGGTCTGATGATATAAACAATGTGTTATGGTCTGATGATATAAATAATGTGTTATGGTCTGATGATATAAACAATGTGTTATGGTCTAATGATATAAACAATGTGTTATGGTTTGATGATATAAACAACGTGTTATGGTCTGATGATATAAACAATGTGTTATGGTCTGATGATATAAACAATGTGTTATGGTCTGATGATATAAACAATGTGTTATGGTCTGATGATATAAACAATGTGTTATGGTCTGATGATATAAACAATGTATTATGGTCTGATGATATAAACAACGTGTTATGGTCTGATGATATAAACAATGTGTTATGGTCTGATGATATAAATAATGTGTTATGGTCTGATGATATAAACAATGTGTTATGGTCTGATGATATAAATAATGTGTTATGGACTGATGATATAAACAATGTCATATGGTCTGATCATACTGTACTAACAATCTGTTATGATTTAATCATCTGTTAACTTATGGTCTCTTATCATATAAAAAAATTTATCATTTGGTCATTTGTAATGGGCCCCGATTATGTCAAGAAAATCTACTATGGTCTGATCCAATGAAAAATTTAGAATGGTCTGATCATATGAACAAACTTATGGTCTGATCATGTGAACAGTCTGTTATGGTCAGATCATATCAGTAATGTTACCAAACAGAAGTCTAATAATATCTGGTTGCTATAACAAATTCAAGAATACACAACTGATAAGCACAGGATAATGTTTTATAAAAGTTATATTCAACCAAAACTGGACTATGCAGCTTCATATGAGGTAATACTTCAAAAACAAATACATTAAAAGTAGAAAGACTTCAAAAACAAGCCATTAGAATTATCTTTGACAACAAAGTCTACCATGACATGAATGAATTGAAGATCATGCCCATTTATCAAATTACATGTTTAAGAACTGCTAAATTTAGTTTTAAAGTTTCTAAGGGTTCTGTGTCCAGCTATATAAATGACTTTTTTGTAAAAAGAACAAAAAATACTAATAAAGATACCATTTTACTAATTCTGTGCTCTATGTCCAAAGCCCAATAGTGAAATGTGTAAAAATCAGTTTGACTTTATCAGGCCCAATTATTTGGAACTACCTACTTAATGATGCTAAAGAATCATCATCAGTATCTTCCTGTCATCACTGATGTTTGCAATGGAAATTAATCCAGATGATATATAAAACAGGTTATGTCACTGTCGTTCTTTGGAGTGAAGCCATTTATTGGCAGTTGTTGCCATGAATGGCCATAAACAGGTCATGGCAAATTTTGTTTTATGTACACAATGTATATCTGCATCCATAAAAGTCTCTTCGTAATAAAATGTTTGTGTGCTTATAATGCTCTAAGTAGCAAATCCATATTCCACTGCTTACATATATACTGATTCTTAATACTTTGAAAAATAATTCTTGTTTCCCAGATGCATATATTTTTTGTACATACATAAATAAAAGAAGGACACAAGGAAGATTAGTTTTTGTACTAACTGGTTTACACTCATAATGAATTATGACATTTTTTATTACTATTATTATTATTATTATTATTGAAATGAACCGCTCCATTTAGTCTGAGTGTTCAAACCTTGGCAGAGTCATATCAAAGACATAAAAATGGTACTAGCAGCTGCCTCGCTTGGTGCTCAAAGTGTTAGGACTGGTCAGCCTGGTGTCAGGTTAATGTGACTGGCTGGGACATGATGCTACATGTCTGCAGCATGATGCCCCAGTAACAGACATCACCAGGGCAAAAATGGTTACATCCATTTGTTGGCGGGCACACTGGACCTCATTCAACATCCCTGAGCCTTCAAGGGAGGGGATTATTTAAAGAGAGGCCACCTTGCTTCACAACATATGATCATCATTAGTGTACATAAATTATATACCCAATACACATATGATCATCATTAGTGCACATAAATTATATACCCAATACACATATAATCATCATTAGTGTACATAAATTATATACCCAATACACATATGATCATCATTAGTGTACATAAATTATATACCCAATACACATATGATCATCATTAACGTACATAAATTATATACCCAATACACATATAATCATCATTAGTGTACATAAATTATATACCACATACCAATCAAAAATGGAGTTTTTAAATATTAAAAACCAGATACTCAAGCTGCATATGAAATTCTAACATCAACTGAGTACAGCTGACCTCACAAAAATGTGTGTATGCCAAACCCAAACAGGTAGAATGTATTTCCTTGCAAACCTTGTGACTAAGAGAATTTTGTAATCATGATCAGGCTGTTTATCACAAAAAAGAATAAACTGACCAGAGAAAGGTCCACTCTGCCATCTGGGTCTGATGTCCATTCTGAGAATTGTTTCATGAACAGTTCCTCTCTCATTTCTAACTCTCTCTGACGCAACATTTCTAAACGTTCTCTCTCCTCCCTACGACGTTTAGCTTCTGCCTTGATTCTGGCTAACCTATGAAAAAGAAATTAATACAGTATTTCCATGAACCATGTTGAAAGTTAAAATTTTCAAAACTCTGATAGTGGTATTGTTGTTAGTAGGTAATGAGGCATGCTTAGCTGTTTATTAAAAGTTGTCTGTTGCCTATTTGATTAAAAAATTTTAATTTTATGCATGATATTGTTTTCCAATTCAATCTATACAAAATATTTAACTGTCTGATCAAGATCTTGACAACAACACTGATGCTGACTGCCAACAAAAACACTGCATTGATGCTATCAATAAAACACTGCATTAATGTTTGCTGTCAGCAAAAACACTGCATTCATGCTGTCAACAAAAACAGTGCACTGGTGCTAAGTGAACAAAACACTGCACTGATGCTTGCTGTCAACAAAAACACAGCATTGATGCTTGCTGTCAACAAAAACACTGCATTGACGCTTTCTGTCAACAAAAACACTGCATTGATGCCACTTTCAACAAAGGCTGTAGCATCCATTATCTAATGATCATATCATGTAGACATGATGCATGGACCATGCCTGACTACATGTACACATGATACATGGACCATGCCTGATTACATGTAGACATGATACATGGACCATGCCTGATTACATGTACACATGATACATGGACCATGCCTGATTACCTGTAGACGTGATACATGGACCATGCCTGATTACATGTAGACATGATACATGGACCATGCCTGATTACATGTACACATGATACATGGACCATGCCTGATTACATGTAGACATGATACATGGACCATGCCTGATTACATGTAGACATGATACACGGACCATGCCTGATTACATTCTTTCGCTCTGTGTAGTCTGGTAGTCTGTCCAGCCACAAAATCAGTTAAAATTAATATCCCAAAAAAATTGTTACTTCAAAGGAGTTTTGTGTGTCTTGTCACTCACCTGGCTCCCTAATAGTCAAATACAACAACAACTAGTTAAAACAGCTTAGTCAGTATGATATAAAACCTGTATTCGTACATTGGTGGTTTGTTTGGAAACTACCATTGTGCCAAGACAGGTTTGGGTGCAGGGGTAGATTTATCAGATTAGTAGTATCTCTGCTGTCAAAATTTCTTCAAATTCTGTTGCTTGGTTATGAAAACAGTTATCTGATGGTTTCTCCCTTTTCTTCTTGCATCTTCATTCTTAGTTAACAACAGATCAGTCATTTGTTCAAAACTTAAAGCTGTATTATGCAAGTAGACTGGGTGCCACGCTCTATTATGCAGGTAGACTTGATGCCAAGCTCTATTATGCAAGTAGACTGGATGCCAAGCTCATTTATGCAAGTAGACTGGATGCCACACTTGGTTAAATTCTGTTAGGCAGTTTTTGAAATAAAACAATGCAATCTGAAGGTTAAATCTGAAACAGTGGGGATACTAAAGAGCAGATAGCAGATAATTGTCCTTTTTTCTCAATTTTAATGGACTTCATGCCAGGGTGCTTTCTACAAAATTTGGTCAAATTCTGTTAAGTGGTTTTGGAGAATTAGTTGAAATATTATTCTGTGTTTAGTAACAGTGGTCATATTTGATGGCAGGTGGGCATCATTTATACAAACTTTAAAGGACCTCATGCCAGGATGCTTTCTGTCAAACTTGGTAAAATTCTCTCTGGTGGTTCTTAAGTAGTCATTTAAGAGTTTTCTGTTTTTAGCTACACCAGCCATACTTTATGACAGATTGACAGCAATTATAAAACAATTCAAAGGTCTTCACGCTAGAAAGTATTCTTCAAATTTGGTCAAATTCTGCTGGACAGATCTCTTAGAAGTTCTTCACAGGGCTTCCTATGTTTAGCATAGTGGTCATATTGAAAGAAAGATCTGCATCATTTGCATAAATTAATAGGATATAATGTGAAAATGGTTTCTGCCCAATTTGATATTTTAGGTTTTTATATTTTTTAGTAACAGATGACAATGGATGAACATCATTTGTACAAAATATTCTTCATACCAGAATGCTTTGTCAGATTTGGTTTCATTCTGTTCAGCGTTTTTTGAGAAGAAACCATTGAAAGGTTCTTCTGTTTTCAGTAATGGCAGCCATATTTAATGGTAGGTCATCATCACTTCCATTAGCATGCATGACCTTCGTGACAGGAAGCTCTCTGAAGCTTTACTGAAATTGGTCTTGTGGTTTTGGAGAAGGTGAAACTAGCAAATGCTGAAAGAAGGCTGACACAATGTCCAATACACAATCAAATGTTGCATACATTAAGATCATGTGATCTTATATCCAGGAAAGCTAAAAATAGAATGATTTGGTGGAGGGAGGGGATTATGGCACCTTTAACACTGATGTGTATACCATGCTGAGGAAATGGGAGTTACGTGCCTTTCCCAGGTACACATAAAGGCAGTCAAACCTGATGCTTTCTGATGCTCCAACCCTTGGAATCCTGCATTCCAGCAACTGAGAGCTACCATGACTCCTAAAAATGATGGAAATCTAAAACTGTTTCAGCACATGGCAAACTAGAACTACTGGTTCCCAAAAAAGGATAAATAAACAATATATCAACGAGTATTAAAAAATAAATAAATAAAAATATTGTGAAAAAGTCAAAGCAGAGGACACAGTTTTCTACAATTAATAATGCTAGAAATCATGCAGGTATCTTACATGATGGCTGGTCTAGTCTGATTGCAGCAACATTTCATTCAGAGAGTCAAACTTTAATTTATTATTGATAACAGACAAAACATTAGTTATTACTGTTTATAAGTTAAGGAATTACATGCCCTGTTTTGACTCACATCTGAACTTAAATATACTTAATTAGTTACAATAGAGACTAACATGGGGGTGGGAAACTCCCAACTTAGCCCAGTACATCACCAATTCTGTACTGTTATATCAATGAATTTCGCAGCAACTCTAATAACACAAGGTGGATTTTCTGTAGGGGCCAGAGAAGTTAGATCATGGTACATGTTTTGTTGACTATACTGCTCAAATATTTCATCATTAACAGTAGAAATAAAGATATCCCTTTACAGGCTAAAAATGTAGGAGTGCATTGATGTAATTTTGTTGGACATTTTATCAAGATTTTTCCAAAAATGAAAAATAAAAGATCTGAATTTTATAAGAAAATGTGTATGATGGCTTTTTATAAACCCTTTACAAACTTTGTATGCAATATAAATAAATAAATTTCCATATATATATATATATATATATATATATATATATATATATATATAGATATATATATATACATATTAACTCAATCATTTGTTTTAAATTTACCATTTTCATACTTTTCAATCAAAAATCAAGTTTATCTTAAGAGTTGCAAAAAGAAATATTTTCTCTGACATTATCTTTGTTACTGTCTATCATATATAACAAAGCAGAGGGAACAACTTTATGTTTCTTTTGGTACTGACATCAGCAAAACATTAAATCACAATTAAAAATTGGTAAGGTAGAAAATATAAATTGCATTCCAAAAGAAGACTGTTACAGCCAACTTCAACTTGCCACCAAAGTAAGATCATCCATGTTTCTAGCCTGAAGGCATATTCAACCCTGCTTTGCTTTTGGTGTTACTACTCAAATGACCACTAGGGACCTCATTTACATCTCAAAAGGGAACAGAAATATCTGGACCCTTGCAGGAGTTTCTGATCCCTGTCTTATATGCTGTCACTGATTCTAGTGATGTGATATTTATTGTATACCAAACAGACTGAGTTTTTTCTTCATTTGATTCAAATTTGTTATGAATACTTTAGTTTATTTCACTATTCTCAGACCAGAATGTCCCTCTTTTAAAGAAGAACAAAGCTGGGGTTGTCTCCCTTCCACTGTCAATGGTCGGTGTATCTCAGGCTATATTGTACAAACCTGTTGTCCTCCATGTTGAATAATTCATTCTTGAGCTCCTCTGAGACTTCTCTCAATCCTCGCACGTACGATGATGCTTCAGAAAAATTACTGTATTTAGGATTGTTTCTCATTAAATATTGTGCCAGAAAATTAATCGGATTAAAGTTTGGATTTCTGTTAGGTCCACCATCCTTTGTAAGCTCCCGTTGATCTGCCTCATTCAGAAGCTTCTCTACTCCAAGAATCAAAGTAGGAAGAACCCTGTCTACTAAATATGCTCGAACATCTAGCGTTGCTTCTGTATCACTCAACCAGTCCTTGGCAAGAATTTCAATGGGAATTTTGCGAGCCAATTTTTGAGCTTGTTGTCTAGAAAGCTTTGACAACTCTTTTTTCTCATTTCTAAGACCCACAAGTTTTTCCATCATTGTTTGTTCTTGCTGTCTCTTCCATCTAGACACAGCACTAGGTATAGATTCTGCTGTTCTCTTTTTGCCACGGGAGGCAGACTGTCGACTGATGGCTATCTGGGACCCAACTGAGGTGCTCTGCCGACCCTCTGATGAGGGCCCTCTTTTAGGGGCCTCCATGGACTCAGGCCGAGTCACAACAAGTATATCTGCCATTTTTTATGAGTCTGAAAAAGAAAGGTTCTTCACCTTGTAATTAATTATTTAAGGGGAACTTTCAAGACTAGATAATCGTTTGCATTATATGTAACAAATGATATTATTTTTCCACTTCAGAGCAAGTAAATGGTTAAATATTAAAAATTTTTCCTCAAAGCTCATATTGTTTCCAGTTTGTAGGGAATTTTTTGGAGGAAAGATGTTATGGAGGTTCTCTTTATGACACTTCAGCCACCCATGCATATTTGAGATGTCATCAATTCAATAGCCACTGCAATGTGTAATTCTATGCAAAGTAGTAAAAGTAAAATAATGATAATAATAATAATAATAATAATAATAATAATGATGACTTTATTTAAAGAGGGTAAAACAGTTAGCTGAAGAACTAATCAACCCTGAGACCCTCATACAAAGAAACACAACACACAAATACACACACATTAAGAACCACTGACCCACAGAAAGCTACAGGCAGCTTTCTCACATACCAACATTTTCTGATCCTGAGACTTTAATATATGCAGATAGAGGTGAGATGATAGTGATCAGTTAAGGCAAGCACTTTAGGCACTTGGCCACCCAGGGTCCCAGATTTTCAAGACAGCTGGTGACCATATTGGATGTCAGATCAGCACCATTTTCATTTAGTACCAACAAGACATTGTATGATGTCTCAATGGTAAAATTTAAATGTTCACATGATTTTCCATCAGAGGAAAATAGTGATAAGAATTTCAAGATGGCTACTGCGGTGAACACATTTGATATCAGAATGGCATAATTTTTTTTAAAACCAACTAGATATCATATGAGAGCCTTTAGTTGAAAACCCAATGCTGATACCAGTCCATTCTTTGAGTTCAAGATTGTTATTGTGGTGGTAATATTCATTTCCAAATTAGCACCATTTTCATTGATGACCAATTAGACATCAAAAGAAGTCTTTTGACATAAACCTCATTCTGATATGACCATCCATTGAGGTGGAATAGTGATAACATTATTTTCAAGGATGCCATGTTGATGGCCAATACTGGATATCTGGGAAGCATCATTTTCACATAGGACCAACTAGACATCATATGAATTCTTTTGGTATAAACCCCAAGCCAATATAACCTTCTATTCAGAAGGAGTAGCAATAACAATATTTTCAAGAAGTCTCTTGTGGCATCCGTACTGGACATCAGATTGGTATCATTTCACATTTAGGACCAAGCAGATACCCTAATCAGTCTTTTGGAGGAAACCAAAATGCTGAAGCTACCATCAGTTTAGGTGAAGTAGCTGTAACAAGATTTTCAAGATGGTCACTATGATGGCCATACTGGATGCCAGGGCAACACCATTTTCTCTTAGAATCAAGCAGACATCATAAGAAGTCTTCTGGCAAAAACCCATGCCAATGTTACTTGCCATTCAGGAGTAGGAATAACAGGGTTTTCAAGACGGCTTCAGTGGCACCTATGCTAGATATCGAATAGAACCATATCCATTTAGAACCAAACAGACATCATAAAAAGTCTATTTTTGAAAAGCCCAAGTTGATATGAACATTAATTTAGAACAAGCAGCAATAAAAAGATTTTCCAGATGGCCACTGTGGTAGCAATACTGGATATCCAAGTCAACCGTTTTCATATAGAACCAACCAGACATCATAAAAAGTCTTCTGGTGAAAACCCCATGTCAGTAAGATTTCTGTTGTGAAGCAGTAATAAGATGGCTGCTGAGGCAGGCATTTTGGATGTCTGATCAGCATCATTTTCATTAGGACCAACGACAAATTATAAGAAGTATGTAGTGAAACTCCCATGTTGATATGTCCATCCACTTAGGACAAGTAGCAATAGCAAGATTTTTAAACATAGCCACTTTGAATGTCCACACAGAATTATTTTCATTTAGAACTAACTTGACATCATGAGAAGTACTGTAGTGAAAAATCCCATGGTGATATAACCATCCACTCAGTAATAATAACAAGATTTTCAAGATGGCTGCTGTGGAGGCAATATTTGAAGTCTGAGCAGCACCATTTTCATTAAGGACTAACTAGATCTCTTCTGGGTGAATGTGTATGCAAAGTTTCATGGCAATTCTCCAAGTAACATAACAAGAGTAGCAATAACAACTAAAAACAATATTACAAATGTGAAAAATTTTGTTGGCTGGAATTCAGAAATGAGAATATCATGTTTTATTTGTATTGTTAGTTTGATTGGTTACAGTGTCAATAACTAGCAGTTAAGATGTGTGGTATGAACAGTTTTCATATTTTTTTCACTGGAGCAAATAGGATATAAACCTATGAACACTTTATTCATATTTTTATTGACAGTAATTACAGAATTCTACGGGGCCCCGAGTGGCCGAGTGGTCTAAAGCGCTCACTGTTATGGATCACTGCCATCTCACCTCTGTCTGCGTGGGTTCGAGTCTCGGGCTCGGCCAATGTGGTTATGTGAGAAAGCTTGCCAGTAGCTTCTCGTGGGTCGGTGGTTCTTTCCGGGTTCTCCCGAGTTCTTCCTCCACCATTAATACTGGCTGCCATGTATAGCCTATCTTGTGCTGAAAAATGGCGTTAAACCCTATAACAACAACAACAACAACAACAGAATTCTACTTGATTTTAAAAGACTATTTATGATTAAATATAAACACTAACATAAAAGACTGTTATAGTAAAGGAACAAAACATTTAATTTAAATTCTGTCTAGAGTCTGACATAGGTAAGTCATTTATACCAAGCATTTTGAGAAGGTATTCTCATTAAGCAAAATGGAAAACTTTCACAGTTGTATTATCCAAGTTCATTCAATGATGAAACTTTAGGCCATATTTATTTCAGTAGGTAATAATATCTCATGGAATTTATTTGCAATCCTAATGTTAGACCATTAAACTTGTTTCAAAAAAATTACCCACACTATGGTATTATGTCACCATGGTTTTCATGGGGTTTTAATAATTCTTTAGGAAAGCTAGGTCTAGACAGTGAGTGTTCATGTTTACCCTAAAGATAAAGAGGTAATTCAAATATATTCTCAAACAACTACACACTTAAAACTCACATTTTTCTCATTTTTATTTTTTATGAAAAAAAACCAAAAATTGCTCAAGGAATTAGCTCATGTTTGCTTTAATCAGTTTCATTTACATCATTAATTAGATTTAATGGATGAATGTATGGATGAATGAATGTAACCTAGTAACCTATTATAACAGGTCATTAAAGGCAATGCTGTGCCAGAAATAGTGTATACACACTTCTTGTATTACTGTGAAATCAATAACTGAATATTCCTGCAGCTTAAATGAATATGCTGTTATTTAAAGGCAAGCAACTTCGACCATTCAGCAACTTGGAGCCCCCCCATGAAGAGAGTCAGTCACCTACTAAAGTGTATGTCAACATGATACATTTACTCAAATTAAATCACAGATTAATTGACTTTCTAAAATTTTAAATATAGTTTCATCAATGTCTGTTCAATCCTAGTTGTTGAATGCTCTGCACCTAAAATGTCCTCAACAACTTCACTTAAAACTAGTGTTCACCATGGACTTTTTACACTAATAGCAAGGTACTAAAATGGGTCAAGAAATAAGGACATATGGTTATCATAACAAATAACTGGGTAGTACAAATTTTCTTCAATGAGTGCAGCTTTCACTGTGACATCACAATGCAGAACATTCAATTACGGTAAGTTAGTACAGAATCACACCTTTCGGTTAACCTCGTCCAAAATTATCAATGTACTTTAACATTGATTTTGCTGTATTTCTTGCAGTGTGTATAAAATGACATTCCAAGCGATATGGATGCATGCACAGGAGCTCGTTACAAAGAAAATTAGGAGTATCCGTCAATGAATCGAGGGCTGAGGGGTCTAACCTGTGTAATGAGCCCCTGTGATCTGCCTCAGGCATGAAATTACAAATCATACTCGGAAAATACCCAGGTTATTTGCTATAACTTACAGAAAAACTAACAATATGGATAATGATAGTTTTAAAAAATAGTTTAAAATTTATATTCTCACGTTAAAGCAACAAACCCAACTATATAATGACCTGAAAGCTCTATTTTTCGTCAAGCACAGTAAGAATCCGAGATGTTTCCATCATGCCGATGTTACGTTGCTAAGAGGAAATCAATTTTACACATGCGTATAGCAATATTTACTTCCGGGGTCAATACGCATGGCGCCAGGGCGGAAGTGACAGAAGACAAAAATCGAGAAAAGATTGTATAGCATTAGTTTCTTTGTTTACGGTATAATTTTAGATAACTGTTATAGCTAAAATGGTTTTAACAGCAGAAGCGTAACCTAGGTAGCAAATTATGGCGCTAGTGACGGTACAGAGGTCCCCAAGCCCAACTAGTAATCCCGAATCGGTGAGTGTTCTAAGTAAATAAGGGCTGAGAAACTCAGTTCAGAGTCAGGAAGTATCTTCATGTATTATAGAAATTGACAGTTTGCTTTTGCTTTAGCTTTCATGTTGTACTTTTTTCTATGGCAGTATTTTTTTCTTTGCGGTACGCCAAAATTGGAATAAAAATATACATTTTTCTGTGAGGTCACATAAAAATATACAATGTTGGAGTCCTGTTGCTATTTAAACACATCAACAATGAGTGATGACACTGCAGGATTTTCGGGGACGACACATTCGCGTAAAAGTAGGTATGCTTTTAATTTTGGACACATAAATATTGAAACAGCTGAGATTTTGGTACACAATTTTTTTTTGTTGTGTGTGTGTGTGTGTGTGTGTGTGTGTGTGTGTGTGTGTGTGATCTGAAGCAAGTATCAATTGTGTGCAAGGTAACGAAGTTCAGTCACTTGTAATGGAATATGGTGAAGCTGCAATGGTTTGATCTTAGAAGACAAGGAGATTAAGACACCTGTTAATCGATTGCAGGTTCCTATTAATTATTTTGATCAAAAAACTAATTACATGCTTGTGCTTTGACACATCATTGATAAAATCTCTCAGCACAGTTTGATCTTGTCTTATTATTATGTTTGCATTTTACTGCATACTTTATTTATTTATATTTTGTTTATTTTATTTATTTATTTATTATTTATTTTATTTATTTTAGTTTATTTATTTATTTTGTTAGTGAAAGGAATACTAACTCTCATGCTAATCACAATAAAATCAGCTCTCCATATATATATATATATATATATATATATATATATATATATATATATATATATATATATATATCTTTGGTTTTAGAGTGATTATCATATATGTAGTTTTCCAATGGCAACATTACATAATTTCATTGTTGCCAAGTGCAATGATAAGCATAATCCTTGAAAGACTATCAGACAGAAATTAGCAGATGCATTTGGTTCCGATAATGGAAAAAAATGCCAGAGTGATAGAGAGGTTCATAGAATGACTCATGGTATAGAACATTTCCATATACTGACAAAAGAAAAAACAATGGAACATTATTAACTTTATGGGTGTCATGACTGTTGAAGAAAAATTGCAGGGGATGCCCAAGGAATACCAGGTCCAGAACTTAAGGATTTTGATCCTTTATCTGGTCTGAAGAAATTTGTTCAAGTTTATTTGAGAAAAAAGCTAATGTAGTATACTGTATTGCATAAATATAAAATTTGTAATGTAATTGCAGTATGGTCATTTGTTCTTGTTCTAGTGTCTTGGAAAGTGTATTTATTTGAAATGAAATTCAGTTAATTAAATAAATTAACACAGAAAATCAATGTAACATCACAAACAAGTAGTGGTGAAATGATTGATATATCAATGTATTGATATTTTTTCCATATTGATGAACATCAATACAAGATGTGAAAAATCAATGCAAAATGATACCCTATACAAGTTACTTTATTCTTCAGCAGTCATTAGTAATATGAGTTGTTAACCTTTTTTATTTTAAAACTGAGAATCCATATGAGATAGTGATACCAATAATATGCACTCTTTTGTGTCAGCAAAAAAGCAAACAACTATGGATAATGCCCACTAACCTTCTACAAATTAACAACAGCTGATTGACTCGAATGGTTTGAAATCTGCCCCCTGCCCCTTCGTGTTTATTACTATATCCTGTCAGCATGTTCAGTCACAGATAACATTATCATTATGAAGAAGACATTGAAGATTTGTCCCCAATATATGATTGAAGTACTTTGTTAATAAACACTTTTATGAATAGTTTATCTGTTGCTGAATATCTTGTCTATTTGGATGAAATTTAAATTTCCAGTATGTCACAGTGAAATATGTTACATTCAGTACTGATTGGTGTTTATTGTTTGTTCAGGTCCATGTCCAGGGTAGAACACCAGTCAAAACTGACTGTAGTTTGTACACTGCATGATACATCTGATGAATTTGGTATCCAGACTCACTCCAAAGCAACACAAAATAACAGAAGTGTCACACAAAGGCTGCTTTGAAATGATCTATAAAGTACGGAGTGTCTTCTTTTATGCTGAATGAATTTGCTGATAGGTTTTTTTAAAAATGTATCACAGAATATGAATCGGGTGGATTACAAAATGCATAAGTTATAGCCACCTTGTTAATTTGTGGAAGGGAAATGGGTGTTGACAGTAACTTTTTCACTCACAGAAAGAAGTGCCAGTCGCCATGGCAGTTGTTTTGCATCTGCAGGAAGTACACCATAAATAATATATTTGTTTGTCATCTCTGCATTTGGTCTTGACTTTCCATGCACAAGGAAACTGCACTGTTTCTTCTGTGTTGAAAATAACACTTTTATGCCTTCAGCTTTAAGTGAAGACATGAACTTGGTAATGAGATATTTTTAAAATATGTATGCAGTGCAAAGCACAGCTGGGTTCTCAATGGATGTGTAACTTTGGGTTTTGAAATGTGGAATTTAAATTTTAACCATTTGTGACATATGGAAATTCCAATCTGTGCATTTTTATGAGGTTGATTTCAGCTGGAACATCAGTCTTAACTACCCTTGATTCACCTGTGGCGTGATTTGCTAGCGAATGCACACTGTCCACAACAGATTGACTGTATGCACCAGTGATTGACATTTGCTAGACTACTATTTACCCCTTATCAGCCCCTGTGCAAAATCAATATAAATTGGGCAGATCCAAAAGGCCACTGATGTCACACATAGCTGAATCAAGGTTAGATTGTTTCACGATTATCATTGTTGTTTATGACAGAGGAAGAGGGAATCAATTATGACTTGACTAATGTTTGAATCAAATATCAGCTCACCAACATGCATGTAATTCTACCTAAGGTAGGACAAAAATACCATTTTAAAGGCTGTCTACCATTCACACCATTTTAAAAGTTAATCTGTTGCTTTTGAAAAATAAAAAAGTTATTTGTTTTAAGGCAAAAATAATCAATTAATTTTTGTATATTCTCCCCCTATTAAAGTAACCAGTGGGAATCAGTCCACTGGAGACTGGAAAGAAGATACTGGTAAAATGATGCATGGTAAGCAGGTGAAAGCAACACAAAACAAACCAAAGAAACACTTGCTAAGAAAAATAAAATTTGAGTCTAAATCTCATGTCCAACTCTGAAACTTTCTCCTTATGATGAATTAGAGGGGTAATAGAGAACAGTCAGCATATTTAAAACCCATCCACAGATAAACTGAAGTATGATAAATTTATTTGGACTGAATGTGGTTGTTTTGTCATTGTCACATTCTAATGCTGATAGAGAAAAGACATTCTCTATTCTTCACAAGAAAAAAAATTATTCAAGGGGAAATTTGGACCAGAAAACAATTGAGGGCCTGTTATGTTTGAAACATAATAATCACAATTAACGTCATCAGAGGTCACCCATCAGTGAATCAAACTTAAAATACTTGTGGGTTTTATTTTTTAATAATCTTGGCAGTGAACTGTGAGATATCCATCTCTTTCTTCTTCATTAAATTGTCACGCAATGGCTCATATTATTAATCATGGTACCATGGTTGAAGAAATATATTTTCTTTCCTGTGTCAGTCTCAGAAATGACCTGCCAAGGATGATCATTCTGACCCTCAGACTCCAAAGAAACAGAAAGTTAGTAACAACTGTGAGAAGTAGAATAAATTTAAAGTTGTAAGAAATCTCTTTGACTATTGAGATTTTAGTTTTGGCAATTGAGATTTTAGTTTTGACTGTTGGGATTTTGGTGTCAAGAGTCAAAAGACTGTTTGGTTTTGAAATCTACTGAGAACCCTGAAACAAAGGGGTGTTGTGATCAAAATGAGTCCTGCTTAAATAACAAATGGAGCAGGCTGAATTGGCCTAAAAGGTTGAACTAAATTCACCCACAAGTAATAGATTGTCTGTTTGGTATTATTTTTGTTTTCTTGTCGTGGATGAGAATGGCATATAAATAGATGATAAGTCTTTGTGTGTCTGTAATCTGCATACTGGAAATACAACCAGTATGTCAATGCATATAAAACAGAACTACGCTACAACAGACAGATATTCTAAATACATATTGAAAAAGTCAAGTTGTTACGTGTAGCAATAATGTATGATATTGGTTGCAGTGTATCATTGATCAAATCAATATATGACAGAGGTGTACCATTTCACCCCTATAAACAGTCACAGTTATCACTGTTATCAAATAACTTAATTTTGGTGACACATCAAGACATAAATATTGCTCTGAACTATTGCATGGAAGAAAAAAGTATTAATATCGGGACTCCATGGAAGAAAAAGTATTATTATTGGGACTTATGGAAGAAAAAGTATTAATATTGGGACTCCATGGAAGAAAAAGTATTATTATTGGGACTGTATGGAAGAAAATGTATTAATATTGGGACTTATGAAAGAAAAAGTATTAATATTCGGACTCCATGGAAGAAAAAGTATTATTATTGGGACTCCATGGAAGAAAAAGTATTATTATTGGGACTTATGGAAGAAAAAGTATTAATATTGGGACTCCATGGAAGAAAAAAGTGTTATTATTAAGACTCCATGGAAGAAAAAGGTGTTATTATTATGACTCCATGGAAGAAAAAAGTATCATTATTGGGACTCCTAGTTTTAGGTCTGGGACTTCAACTTTCAAATTTCTCTGGAGAACCCTGCAACCACATAATTCTGCAATGAAACTGGATACATTTTTTTCATTTCTACACTAGACCTGACTATATCGATCAGTATTTGGTAGACATGTATTTGACCTCAAAGAATGCCTCAACTGGATTTTTGCCATTGTTGTTGTGGAGCTGTTCACAGTGTTTTAGGTTGGTTCATTGTTTGATTTTGCAAATGATCAATGATTTCTCCCTTACTCATGCAAGAAATTGTTTGCATGCTCTTTGTCGGCATATAGATTGCAGTCTGTTCCAATACATCCAATGCAGTCAGTTCCAATATACCAACGACCAGCTTGGCAAAACAATTTTGCTAGGACAGCAGTTTTCCATGCACATTGACAATGTCATTTTGGACAAGATATCCAAACACAAAGATATCATCAACAAAGATGACTTTCCTTCATTGTTGTGGTTGTTGCCTGCAGAGTTGGGGATTGTCATTCAGATGTCCGTAACCAGATTGGATTGTAGGCATTCTTGCATTGTAGATACATAGTAGGCTATTTTCTGCTCCAATACCCATGCTGCCAACAATTTTTGAATGTTTGCTTTGTTGTTTTCGAAAATTCACTTGTTTTTTCTTTTTTTGGGTTCGTTTCATGCTTGTTGTTGGAATTTGATTCAAAATACTGTGTTGTGCATGTACAGTAGGATGACATTGTTGGGGGAAAACATTTGTTCACAGTTTGTGGTAGAAACAAGTAGTGTCTTTTCGATTGATTGCTTTTGGCACTGTCATTGTTTGTGATTGCAAGCATATATGTTCGTGGTTGAATGAGCACTCAAACAAAATTAGCTTGACCATGTGCAGACTTGTGCTAGGGACACAAGACACAGAGAGAGGTGTGGTGGATTGGAAAAAAAAGAGGCTTGCAGCTGTGATTGTTGGTGTTTGTGTGTGTGTCTGTGTGTGTGTGTGTGTGTGTGTGTATGATTTGGATTTTTAATGTAGCTTTAACAATTTTTCAGTCATATTGCTATGATGTCTGCATTGTGAAAGTTTATAGTGATGTCTAGCACTGGGGCATCATGCCACAGACATGTAGCATCATGTCCCACCCAGTCACATTATCCTGACTCCAGACTGGCCAGTCCTACCACTAACCTCTTAATGCTGAGTGCTTAGCGAGGCAGCTGTTAGTTCCATTTTTATAAGTCTTTGGTATGACTTGGACAGGGTTCAAACCCATGATCTCTTGCATTGGAGGCAGATGCTCTAACCACTAGGCAATGGAGCAGTCCCAAATTATAATAAGATTATTATTATGATTATTATTATTATTGTTATTATTATTATTTCTGCTTCTTTAATGACAACCACAAGCCATAGTAGTTGTGTATTTGGGGTACCTTATGGAAACTCTGCTTGGGGGTGCACACAGATTAAAATCACATATTGGGAAACATTCCAAGTGGATAAAAATCATGGTGTACTGAAGGGTTTCAGGATTTGGAACCGTGATTGGTCAGTTTGGTCTCACACCACTATTATGCTACTACTGAAGATAAACCCATCCAAATAAATGTAAACATTTTTGTACTGCAAGGTAAAAGATAAAGCTAAATATGTCAAAAAAGGTATATGACATGAAGATAAAATCCTTAAACCATCAGGTCAAACTTTGTTATATAAACAGCATTCCCTTAAAAGGTCAAAGATTTTCTTTGGTGGTACGTCATAAAAATTCCTTAATTATGCTTACATAAATTTTTTTTATGTCTCACACATGACACAGAAATATGTTCCAAGAAGATTTAATATCTGGAGTACCTTGTTATAAAATGAATAAAATAAAATCTAAAATGAATTTATTGCAAACTAATTTAATTGTGGGAAGTTAAAGAAAATTTAAATCAGATTAAGATCGAGAATGATTTCATAGAATGATTTCATAGAATGATTTCATAGAATGATTTCATAGAATGATTTCATAGATTGATTTCATAGATTGATTTCATAGAAACTACAAGTCATCTTGAAAAAGCAAATAGATAATCCCACCAGGTCGGAAGAATGCACTCAGCTGCTATTTATTGGCTCCACTGCAAGATCTGAGATAAGTTGCATTGATGTGCTGTGAATGCAGTACACTATACAAAAACAGTTG
This sequence comes from Megalonaias nervosa, assembly GCA_016617855.1. Taxonomy (NCBI): domain Eukaryota; kingdom Metazoa; phylum Mollusca; class Bivalvia; order Unionida; family Unionidae; genus Megalonaias; species Megalonaias nervosa. Next base: position 67,786 of record JAECUM010002980.1, on the reverse strand, counting down.
TTGTGACAAAAGAATATGCTGCTGATGACACAGTAAATCCTTTACCATTGACCCTTCTTGGGGACAAATGATAAAAGTTACTTCACTTTGGGGCGTCAAATTTCACTCTGCATTATTAGAAGTCGGTTAATATGCGGCCCTTCTTAATTGTGTCCATGAACATTGACAGATTATGAGTACACTCAGTTCCTATTGATTTTAAAATAGCACATTTTTTGCTGCAAGATTTTGTTAATTAACCAGATGGCCTATAGGCTATAGAATTGGTTATTAATAGTAACTAATTATCTAATTCACTGCAACAAAGGATCTACTCCGTGTCGGGAAACTATGAAGGGTACCTGTGTGTATTGAGAAATCTTCCCAAAAAATGTTCCCAAAATGAAATCTGGTTTTTAGATTCATGTGCCATTTTGGATGTGAAATAACATTATCAGTATTGGTTTTTAGATTCATGTGCCATTTTAGATGTGAAATAACACTATCAGTACTGGTTTTTAGATTCATGTGCCATTTTAAATGTGAAATAACACTATCAGTAACAATAAATACCAATACCTATTATTTTGTTTTCATAAGCTGACAAACATTGACCGTTTCTCCATCCACATTGCTTAAACAGCACAGAGCAAAATCCAAATTTGAACCAAATGGCACTTCCCTTGATTAAAACATTAGGACCTGCATGTACATTAACTAACTTTGAGACTTATGGACTGATAACAAGTGGAAACCAGAGTTGTCATGCATGGATATGTGCGTATGAAGTAGTGTTTTATGGTACATCAGCACAGAAATGGCTGTGCGATGCCAAGTAAATGTAGGGGAAGAATTACATTGATATAAAGTATATTCTCAATAATAAGACCACTATTAGGGCTTAAGGATAGTGACTCATTGTTATGTATATGTAATTTAATTATTTGTTTGTTAATTTTAAATTTTTTTAAAAATTTTATTTTATTCCATTACATGTTATTGTAATGATAACTTTGTCTACTGGATTTGATATATTTTTTAGAAATTCAGTTCAGTTCTGTTTAACCTGATAAACAACTAGTAGTTGAAATATTGTATCTAGTTTGTGACCTTGATTCAGAAATCAGAGTTCTCGTAAACAACTTTTTTTAATTTTTTAAAATTCATTCTAAGAGTAAGATTCATTCAGTGGAATCAAGGCTATACCTAGAGTATGTGATAATTAGCTTGTAAAAAAATATTCTACATTGTTCTAGAAGGTGATCACGTGACCCTCATATGGGAATCTATTTTGTGTCTTAACTTACTGTATAACCGTTATCTTGAGAAGAACTAGCCAGTTGGACATTAAATCTTTGACACTTAAAGGTGTCTTGTTGTGACCAGTTTGAGTTGAATTTTTATTTTATGGAATTATTGATTCTTTCCCTGGAAAATACTAGTGCTCATACGGTAATTCTTGGACAAGGAAATTTATCAAAATTTATTCAGAATTCCAAACTGGAATATTATTTTTCTGTGATTCAACAAGGAACTGTTGACATGGCAAAACTTTGAAGGTCACGACATACGTCATTGCCTTCCAGTTTGATTTCATTGGGACTCGAACACAGATTCATTTAGGACTTTTCATTAATAGGACTTTAATTTTTTAATTCTTGCATTAATTTTGGATTTGAATCATAAACCGTAAGTCCTTTTTCTCATTTTTACCTTGTTTTTCTAGGGAAATAAATTATTTGTTAAATTTTACAAAGCTTGTTGACTTCACTCTTTTCTTGTTACTTTTGTATGAGCCTAGACATGTAACAAGAAAATTGGGCGCTCATCTGGGATATATATATATATATATATATATATATATATATATATATATATATGAATTTTGGCTAAAATATTTCAGAAAACTTATTTTTTTGAAATTTAAATTCCCCTAGTTTTCAGAATTTTTAAATCCCATGTATTATTTCACATTTTTTAAAAAATCTTTAGTGAAATCAACAGGCATTTTTACAATGTCATCAAAAGTGGAGATCTTTCTGTCAAATCCTACCCAGGAGCAGTTGGACTGTTTGATAAAAGATGAATTGCTTGAACTTGCCAGAAAATATGATCTTTCTGAGGGAAAAGCTTCTTTAACGAAGCAAGAAATAAAAAACATTTTGGTCCAGTATTTGGTAGAAAAGAGTGTTTTGGATAAAAGTGTTTTGGTTTCAATCAGTAAGTCTGTAACAGACTCTGACATAAAAATAAAGAAATTAAAATTAAACTACAAGATGGAATTAGAGTTAAGAAAGTTGCAGTTGGAGAAAGAGAAAGAGCAAATGCAGTTTCGAAAGAAGAGAAACAAATGCAAATGCACTTAGATAAGGAAGAGAGAGAGAGAGAGAGACAAATGCAGTTACAGAAAGAACAAATGCAGCTACAGAAAGAAGAGAAACAAATGCAAATGCAGTTAGATAAGGAAAAGAGAGAGAGAGAGACATATGCAAATGCAAAGAGAGAAGGAAGAGAGGGAATATCAGTTTAGAATAAAAGAAATAGAGCTGGCAAGCGAAATGCATGTTCCCACTTCACATACAAATTCAAGTTTTGATATTACTGAGAATTTTAGGTTAGTGCTCCCTTTTTAGCGAGATCGCTCCGGTGGCCTAGTGGTTAGAATGTCTGCCTCGGATGCGGGAGGTCATGGGTTCGATCCCTGGCCAAGTCATACCAAAGACTTACAAAAATGGTACTACCAACTGCCTCGCTTGGCGCTCAATATTAAGACGTTAGTGTTAGGACTGGTCGGCCTGGTGTCAGTACAATGTGACTGGGTGGGACATCATGCTACATGTCTGCGGCATGATGCCCCAGTGCTAGACATCACTGTAAACTGCCACACTGCAGACATCGTAGCGATATGACTGAAAAAATGTTAAAGCTACATTAAAAATCCAAATCACAGACACACACACACACACACACCCTTTTAGCAAAAAAGAAGTAGACAAATATTTTCCTTATTTTGAAAAAGTTGCTGAAAATTTGAAATGGCCAAGGGAGCATTGGACTCGATTATTACAGTGTACACTTTTTGGCAAAGACCGAAATATCTATGCATCCCTGTCAGTACAACAAAGTGCTGACTATGATCTGGTTAAGGAATGCATCCTAAAGGGTTATGAGTTAGTTTCTGAGGCTTATCGGCAAAAATTCAGGAACTATAAAAAAAGAAGTTGGACAAATTCATGTCGAATTTGCAAGAGAAAAAGAGCAGTTATTTGATAGATGGTGCTTAGCCAAGAAAGTTGATCAAGATTATGAAAGTCTTAGACAACTTGAATTACTTGAAGAGTTCAAAAACTGTGTCCATAGTGACATTAAGACTTGTCTTGATAAACATAAGATCGAAACCTTGGAAAATGCTGCTTGTGCTGCTGACAAGTATTTCTTAGCTCATAAAGTTCCTTTTTGTAGGCAAGTCTTCCACTCAGCAGTCTTCTGGTAAGAAGGTATTTCAGCCTAATACAAGCCCTTCTAAATCTGAACCTGGCACAACTTTTAGAAATAAAGTTTCTGATAAGCTTGATCAAAAATCCTTGTCTCTTCCTATGTGTACCTATTGCAAAAAGAAAGGATGCATTATTTCTGATTGCTTCAAATTGAAAAATAAGCATCAGAATCAAGACAGACCTATCCCAAATGCTCTTATTTCTAAGAGGTCAAGGTCATGGTCATGTATTGAAAGCAGTACATTTGTTGGGTTTAATAAACCCCAGTCTGATTTTATTATGGAGAAATATGAACCATTCCTGTCGAAGGGTTCTATATCACTCTTGGGTGATTTGGCCAATCCTAAAATTTTAAGGGATACAGGAACTTCTTAGAGTCTTTTATTATCAGGTACTTTGCCTTTTTCTGAGAAGTCTTCTTCTAATGAGAGTGTTCTTATTCAGGGAGTAGAATGCGGCTTTGTTAGTGTTCCTGTCCATTGTGTAAATTTGTCATCAGACTTAGCTTCAGGACCCGTGACAATGGGGATAGTGTCTTCTCATTTTTACCTTGTTTTTCTAGGGAAATAAATTATTTGTTAAATTTTACAAAGCTTGTTGTCTTCACTCTATTTTTGTTACTTTTGTACGAGCCTAGACACGTAACACTCGTATTCTGGAGGGTGGGTCCTAATTTCTGAGTTCCATTTCCAGCATCCAAGATGTAGAGGTTATCTATGGATGGGTGGATGCATATATGGATGCTTGCATGCATGTACAGATTTATGCATTCCTGAGGTTATGGCATAAATTGAAAATACAGTAGAAGTACGATTATCCATCATGGTGCGGGACTAAGACCATGACGGATATGAGAATAGATGGAATATGTACATTAAAAGTATTATACGATGGACCGGGTCATCAAAAGATTATCATATCTACATATGTAGATGTACCTGTTTTTAATATTTTGATGTACAATGCTCAGACGGTTAACAGTTGTTGTTGTAGGGTTTAGTGCTATTTTTCAGCACAAGATAGGCAATATATGGCGGCCAGTATTAATGGTGGAGGAAGAACCCGGGAAAACCCCAGAAAGAACCAACGACCCACGAGCAGCTACTGACAAGCTTTCTCACATACCCACATTGACCGAACCCGAGACTGAGATGGCAGTGATCCGTAACGGTGAGCACTTATTAGACCACTTTGCCCCTGATGGTTAACAGAGACTGACGGTTAATTGGGTGCAAGATAATCAAAATTCCACTGTAATGCAAATGTTCACGAATCACAGCATATGGCACCAGCAGTGGCATAAAAATGAGAATAGTGGTGCAAATTGAATGTTATTTGATCATTACCAATGGCATTAAAATGAAAGTGCATAAATCAAATTGGTGTATATCAAGTATCACCTGTATAGTATGTAATAGACTGTTGCTTTTGTAGTGTGGAAATTTTCTGGAATTTCTGATTTTAATCTGTATTTGTGGGGTGGTCTTAATTCTGGGGTTTTGAGACAGGAATACAGGAGGAAAGTCATTTTTTAAAATAGATGTTTGTTATAGTGATGCAGTCTCATTAGCAGGTGTTTGTTATGTCCAGTTTGACTGTATACTGTATATGAATATGTGCATGAAGATGACAGAAATGGTCAGATGTATGTTTTTTTTGTATCTGAGTCATTTATATTAAGGCTCAGCATCCACCATCAGTCTGCCAAATCAACAACTGTTTGTAACTATGCTGGAGCCCATTTTTCTAATCCAGTTTGGATCAAAATGTTTGTTATATCGGGTTATCTTGCACATTATGGACTGAGCTTGTTACCACTCTGCAGCCCATTTTTCTAATCCAGTTGGGATTAAAATGTTTGTTATATCGGGTTATCTTGCACATTATGGACTGAGCTTGTTACCATTCTGCAGCCCATTTTTCTAATCCAGTTTGGATCAAAATGTTTGTTATATTGGGTTATCTTGCACATTATGGACTGAGCTTGTTACCACTCTGGAGGCCATATTTTATTTTTTATCTGATGTTGGTCAGGATTGAAATAAACTTTGTATGATCCTAATCTTGGACAAGTTTGATAATGAGCAACATACATGCATATTAAGAAGGTGATCTTGCATCCAATGGGCTGAACTTGATACCGATTTGAAAGTAAGATTTCTGTTTAGATTTTGATCAGACTTGGTAAGTAGGTTTTTAACATCAAGATCTTGCAAGAGTTTGATAAAAAGCAAGATACGCTCATACTGTGGTAATGATATGACATTTGTTTGACTCTGCTTTTTGCCTTTGGAGACTGTATTTCTCATCCAGTTTATATCATCTTGGCAGATAGACCCCTTCCCCTTGTTATCATGCCCTCCATTACCAATATATCATAATTACTTCATTTTTACTACTGGGTATAAGCTAGAGTGGGATTTCATTTTATTCTCTCCCCCTTTCTTTCTCTCAGCTACATCTCTCTCTCATATACACACACAAACACACACACACACATCATTTTTTTTTCATTCCTGCAAAATCATCTTTCAGTACATAACAGTTAGCATCAGTGGACTTCAGTTGCATTACCAGTATAATGAAGAAGAGCTGTGTGATCATGAGATCAGTTTTTATGATTATGACAAGGTCCATGGATATTGAATGAGATCAATATGATTATGATGAGATCCATGGGTAATGAATGAGTTGATCTTAAATTTGATTTGTTGAGCATGTTATTACACTAGTAGCTCTACTGTACTTATTGGCAGAATGTGTTCCACTCTAGAGATCAAATTGTTGTCTCCAGCTATTGTCATGGTCTTAGACAGATTACATTAATAAGTGAGAACTGAATATTACTGAGATATCTTGTGTCATTGGCAGAGCATTGTACGTCTCTTGAAACTATTTCTCATTGATTTCAACAAAAGTTGCTTTACATGATCATGATCATCAATGAAATAATATTGAGCAAGACCAAAATATGATCAATAATTATACCATTATCACCGGAAATAATTTTTATCAAAGTATTTGTAAAATAATTTTCATAAGACAATATTAATTTTTATCAGACTAATTTAAAATAGATCAGCTCAATATAAAGCTTAGTTAATATTTTACATTGGGTTGTGTCTCACAATAATGCATTACCCGTTTCTTAATTCGATGAATGATATGAGACCCACTTGAACCTCTTGTTATCAAGTGATACGGTTTTTCACATGATAACAATACAGTTACAGAAGATTTAATGTCCAGGATTTGGCTTGCATTCTTATGAGATGTACATGTGGCTATTATTTGATCCAGCGGCACTATCATGCATCGCATTGTCCTTGGTGCAATAATAATATGTATTTACAACTCGTTGGTATTTACAACTCGTTGGTAGGATTACCCATGGTCACAAGAAGGTTAGGATGTCATGATGTATAGACTAATTATTTGTAGAATTTTCACAAGCCATGAGGTTTGCCTTGTAGATGGGCTAATCTACTCCTTGGTCTTGGATGCTATTTAAACATTGTTTTCGTTAAGCAGTTTATATCTTGTCAGTACAGGTAGATTGGAGACGTGATCTAAATGGCAATTACCACGGAGTTTGAACAGGTAGTATCCAATTCATTGATTCTGTTTACATGGAGGTTGTAAACTATCGCCACTGTAACATTACCATTTTACAGCTTATACAAAAACTGTTGAATCCTTGTAAAGAGATGGTTTATTATGATAGAAATGGGTTTAAATTTCAATAAGTCATTAATAAGATGTAAAGAATGATAATAAGATACATTATTGATGGAAAATTCCAATCTAATATGTTTATCATCCTCATTTTATCTTGTACTCATGTTTGTGGACACTGAACTATAGCAAAGGAATGTATTATATACATATATTTCTAAGTTTTGTCTCACCTGCAAAGCATAGACAAGACGTGTCACTTTTATGACAGTATTGTTGTTTTTGTTGGCATAGGTGTTGACATTAAATTTTTGAATTTAACTTAGTTTCTCTGGTGCTGTTGAATTACAGTCTAGAAACTTGATTACTTTATTCATTATGGAGAATACTGTTTATTATAGAAAAAAAGAGGTCACAATGACATACTTTTCGTGTTCCAGGGTTCTCCATAAAAGTTTGAAAGTTACTGTTCAGAGCTCCTTCCTTGGAAAACATTGCAGACACAGTCCTAATACTAGGAGTCCTTTTATTCTGTGTAATAATTCAGAACATTATATCATTATACAGCAACAACATGTTTATATTATTGTCACCAATATGTCATGATACTATACTTTCATTTTGTGTATGTGTGTGTGTGTGTGTGTGTGTGATTTGGATATTTAATGTGGCTTTAAAAAATTTTCAGTCATATCGCTATGATGTCTGCGGTATGACAGTTTATGATGACGTCTAGCCCTGGGGCATCATGCTGCAGACATATAGCATGTTGTCCTACCCAGTCACATTATCCTGACACCAGGCTGACCAGTCCTAACACTGATTTCTTAATGCTGAGGGCCTAGCAAGGCAGCTGTAAGTACCATTTTTATAAGTCTTTGGTATGACTCAGCTGGGGTTCGAACCTGTGACCTCCCGCATCCGAGGCAGACACTCTAACCACTAGGCCACTGGAGCAGTCCATAGGGAATCAAGGAGATTGCAGTTTCTTTTCTATGTTAATTCATTTAACGTAATTCATTTAATTAGCTTAATTCCATTTCAAACAAATAAATTTACAGGTTGCTGGAAGAAGAAACAAATGACTAAATTGCATTCACTTTTTCTGTTCATTTTTAAGCAACACAGCATACTACATTCACTTTTTCTTAAACTTAACAAATTTCTTCAGACCAAGTTTTTATAGGATCAAAATCTTGAAGTCCTGGACCCAGTTGTTTCTTGGGCTGCCATTGCATTTTGCATCTACAATAATGATACCCATAAAGCTAATAATGACCCAATGTTTTTCATTTTTCAATTCATGTAATATTATTCCATGAAACGCTCACACTCTTGGGCATTCTGTTTTCTTCATCCGGACTCACTGCATCTACTAATTTATGTCTGATAGTCTTGGAAGAATCATGCTCTTTGTTGTGCTCGGCACCCAAGAAGTTATGTAAAGTTACCAGCATGATAGTACACCTATGATACTCACTATAAAATGAAAGTATAGGTTTACATGGAACTGAATAGAACTGAATTTATGATGATTAACACAAGAGTTCATATTTTTCCAACAAACTGAATATGTCCAAAAATTTGGCACTTTTTTTTTAAAGTAAGGAATATGATAAATTGTTGTCCTGCTGTTTGATGTGGAAAAATATGAGACATTGTATAATGTCATCTGTCAGTGGCAGTATTGTTAGTCTTTAATTCCTCTGTGCGTACCATTGTACATACCGGTATATTTTTGCAAGCCAATTTGTTTATTTTTGCAAGCTAATGTGCAAATTTTTGCAAACCGATGTCAAAGTTTGTTCAGGCTTGAGAGTCAAAGTTAATACAAGCCAGTGTGTAAGAGTTTACAAGCCTGTGTTGAACATTTTGTGAAAGTTTACACATTTGTGCAAGCCACTGTCTAAGTTTGTGTAAGCCAGTAAATATGTGCAAGCCAGCGTCTAAGTTTGTGCAGGGCAAAATATGCATGTGTTTTTCAAGCCGGTGTTTAAGTTTGTGCAAGCCAGTGTCTAAGTTTGTGCAAGCCAGTGTCTAAGTTTGTGCAGGGCATAATATGCATGTTTTTTGCAAGCCAGCGTCTAAGTTTGTGCAGGGCAAAATATGCATATGTTTTTCAAGCCAGTGTCTAAGTTTGTGCAAGCCAGTGTCTAAGTTTGTGCAGGGCATAATATGCATGTTTTTTGCAAGCCAGTGTCTAAGTTTTTGCAAGCCAGTGTCTGAATTTGTGCAGGGCAAAATATGCATGTAATTCAAACATAACAACACTTTTAAGGCTCCAAAGGACGGCTTGCCATTTAATTCTCGATCAATGTATAGACAATTTCCAGGATGCAATGAATAATATAAAGGTTTTAACAATACATGAAAGAATATTTCTTAGAAAGGCCAAATTGATGTATAAAGTATCCAGAAAAGCCATTCCTGTCTATCTAAGCAATATCTTTCACCAAAGAGATGCTGATGGTACTCGAAATTTAAGGTCCATAAGACTCAGAAATTACATTATACCAAGGCCAAAGAAAGAACTGTTTAGAAAAAAGTTTTCAGTATACTGGTCCACTGGTATGGAACAACATTCCCAGTGACATAAAGCAGGCTCCTAGCATTTCTTCTTTTCATAATCAATGTCTCAAATGGATGAAATCTTTAGAAAATTGAACAGTTCTAGTACAGTAAATACCGCCTGCTTTTCTATAATTTTGCATCATTTCCACAGTTGAATTTTTCAATGCAGGATGATATTTTATATTTTATATATGTTTATGTATTCACAGATGCCTGTGCATGTGTTCCAGGCTTGATTTGACTTTAAAATCACTTAATTATTTAGTGTCAAGCCAGATTCTTCACATCATGTTGTATATACTGTATATATTGTACATAACAGATAGAAGGACTCAAGGTAGATTAGTTCTGTAACTGAGTTACCTTCTCTAAATAAAGTCTGTATTATTATTATTGTTATTATTATTATTATTATTATTATTATTATTAAGTTTGTGCATGCCAGTGTCTAAGTTTGTGCAGGGCAAAATATGCATGTGTTTGCAAGCCAGTGTCTATGTTTTTAGTAATCATGTGTCTAAGTATGTGCAAGACAATGTCTGTTTGTACAAGCCAGTGTATGTGTTTTTGCAAGCCAGTTTCCAAGGTTTTGTGCAAGTTTGTTTTCATGTCAGTGTCTACATTTTTGCACAAGCCATTGTGTAAGTTTTTGCAAACCAAGAGTCGGAAGGTTTTGCAAGCCAATATCTTAGTTTTTGTTTTAGCCCATTCCCAAATTTATTCAAGCTGTCATAGTTACCGGGTATGTCCAAGTTTTTATCCATGCCAGTGTCTAACTTTTGAAAGACATTGTTCCAGTTTTTGCAGGACAGTGTCTAAGTGTTTGGTGTCTACTTTTATATCCTAGCCCACAACTCCCCAAAAGGCAAGTCATAGTGATTTATAGAACTGTTGTTGTCATTCTGGCTAAGCATTCATTATACCAAAAATGTGAGCATGCTCCAGTAGTTTGGGACCCATGTTGCTGTCTTTATGTATATTAGACAAAAGTTAAATATGATTTTTATGAATTAATGGTGTACTGAAAATAGGAGGGCATGAAGAATTATGGACGAGTAAGTAACCCCTTTTTGTTTACTTTGATAGGATGTGACTGATGGTGAGGACACAGAAGAAAGCAAGTCACAGATTCGCCAACGGAGGTAGTAATTGCTCTTATTCTATTTTTCTGTAGTTTCGCTTGTTGTTCATGATTCATCTACCTGTTTCATTTCACAAAAAGATTAATTATTTGAATTTTTACCTTTGTTCTTTCTCTGACACCACTGTACACAATGGCTAATTATTTTGCATTTGTGGCTGGAAGGAAATCATTTGTTTTTTTAAATGGCACGTACAGTTTTGTCTGGAATCCTGTGGAGATGTTGCAAGTAATTTTTGCAGTAAATCCCCGTTTTTTATTAAGTCAGATTATTAACAAATATTTCAATGAAAAAAATTGAATATATATACATTTTACAGAAATCAAACCTGCAGTATTTTAACTCTTGCAAGTTGTATCGTAATACCCAGTAGTGTAATCAGCTTTGCAAGGACCAATCATGGGTTTCATTTTGCACTGCACATTTAATATTCAATTATGCAGTAGATTCCATACATATTTACATTAGAATGTTACATTTAACATTGTCAGTTATTTCACTTTCACTTTTGCTCATTGCTCTTGACTTCTGCAGATTAAGGTGATGGAATTTAAAGGAAATATGCTATTTAGATGATCTTGTCATAAGGGGAAAAGTAATGTGGTTTTAAATGAAGAAAAAGTACAGTTTTGTTTTGAATTTGTATATTAAGATGTTTTTACGTTACTTGATTTTCAGCATATTGTGCAAAGTAACATAACCATATCCAGAATATATCAGTGAAAGAGTGGTCTCCAGTATATTTAATTCTTTCTGATGTTTGGAAATTTTTAAATCATGTTATCTTCCAGATTTTTTTCTGGATAATTTTTCTTTTACAGCAGGGTAAACAGAATTTTTTCAAGGCATTAAATTAATTGGATATATTAGAAACTTTGTAGTACTGGCAACTTGGAGTTTTCAGTCAAATGTTCATGTGTATAAATTTTCTGATGTTTAAGGGAATCCTGCTATAGCACATGTCAGTATAACATGAATTCAGATATATCATTGTGGTCACATCATAGCTCCTGACTTGTAATTCCCTTATTTTCAGAAAAACAGATTAATATTAATTTATTTAAGATTATGAAACCATTGGTGAAGGACCATAATTAATGTTCGTATCCAGCAATAGTTAATATTCATTGAGCAGGGGGGTTAGGCTATCTTAATCCAAATTGTTATAAAATTGGCAGGTAGTAAAATTATTATAATATATTTATTTAGCATTTTGTTTATTCCCCCACCCCACTGGATACTCTTACATGCATTCATGTCAAATGTCTTGATTAAGTTACTAGTAAGTCAAAACAATGGGTCATGTCATATTACAAAATACCCCACTGATACTTCCAAACAATGCAAAGCAGGGAGTCAAATACTCAATCTATTAAAATCTTCTTTATACACAGTTATTTTTGTTTTTGGATATGGCATTTCATTGTAAACTTTTCAGAAATGTGTCTATTTTAATGGATATACCAAGTGAGTCTGTCTTTCTGTTTACAGTGATGGGTATTATCAAGTGAATCTGTCATTCTGTTTACAGTGATGTGCATTATCAAGTGAATCTGTCATTCTGTTTACAATGATGTGCATAATTAAGTGAATGTGTCATTCTGTTTACAGTATTCATGCACATTAATTTGGTGAATGCAAATTAATTTAGTGAAATACAGGTTGAGTATGAGTTTTTCACTACATCTTTTGGATTTGGGATTCCCAAGAACTGTTCTCGGGTTTCATTCATGTTAGTCAGTTTTAGTTTATTTGCATTGAAAAGGATGTAAAAAAAAAACGTTTCTAATTGAAAGCAATATACTTGGATCTAATACGTCCACACTTCATGTAGCTGGCACTGAACTTTAATTTTATCTAAATCAGTTACAGTAATTATGTGCTCTGAACCTTTTCATTGAAAGGTCTGAATGTTACGTATGAATTTTATAACAGACTGGGTAAAGTGTGAAACCCTTAAGTTTTCTAAGCTTAAAAAATTGGATTAAAGAGCTTTAGATTGCTCCAGGTAAAATTTCAATTGAGCAGTGTACAAGAGGGGCATCTTCTACCATTTAAGCATTTTTCATAAAATTAAGGACTGCTGATGATACAAATATTAAAATTGCAAGGCAGAAGATCTCACCTTACATAGGATTCGTTGGTTTTGATAATGCTTTTGCTTATGAATTCCTCAAAGACTTTCTTACCATGAGTACTCACATCACACAAACCTAGTGTCATTCTCAACAGTACTCATCACACAAACTTAGGTGTCATTCTCAACAGTACTTGTCACACAGACCTAGGTGTCATTCTCAACAGTACTCATCACACAAACTTAGGTGACATTCTCAACAGTACTTGTCACACAGACCTAGGTGTCATTCTCAACAGTACTCATCACACAAACTTAGGTGTCATTCTCAACAGTACTCATCACACAAACCTAGGTGTCATTCTCAACAGTACTTGTCACACAAACCTAGGTGTCATTCTCAACAGTACTCATCACACAAACATGTCATGAACATATCCACATCTGGAGCTAAGATGCATCAGTTCCATTCTCAATTTTCTTTCTTTTGATTCCCCTAAAATGCTTGTACTTTATATTGTAATTATAAAATGTTTCAGCTCAGAAACTTCAAAACCAGCTGCTCAAATCATCCTTGGTGTGTTAAAAACTGAGCACTACACTTTACTGGCTATTTTATCACCCCAGAATTGAACACAAAGTCTGTTCTCTTCGTTGACAGCCTCTAGTGCCAGATACCTATCTGACCTCATCCATGTGTACACCCTGTCTAGATATTTGCACTTCTGACACTTGTCATGTGTACACCCTGTCTAGATATTTGCACTTCTGACACTTGTCATGTGTACACCGTCTAGATATTTGCACTTCTGAACACTTGTCATGTGTACACCGTCTAGATATTTGCACTTCTGACACTTGTCATGTGTACACCCTGTCTAGATATTTGCACTTCTGTCACTTGTCATGTGTACACCCTGTCTAGATATTTGCACTTCTGAACACTTGTCATGTGTATATCCTGTCTAGATATTTGCACTTCTGTCACTTGTCATGTGTACACCCTGTCTAGATATTTGCACTTCTGTCACTTGTCATGTGTACACCCTGTCTAGATATTTGCACTTCTGACACGTGTATTTTCATCATTCCACTATCAAAATCAAGTCCTATGGATAGTTTTTATTGTGTGCATACCAAGGCCAAGCTACGTGGAATGAATTGCCTGTTAAACATAGACAAATGAATACTGTGACCTCATTCAAATGTGCTCTAAAAACTCGTCCATTTTTGCAGCAAGAATAGACATGTACTTTGCAATGTTTACTAGCCCTTAATTACTTTCAACGTGTGTGTGTGTGTGTGTATAGATATAGATATATATATATATATATATATATATATATATATATATATATCTCTCTCTATATATATATATATATATGTGTGTGTGTGTGTGTGTGTGTGTATGTATGTAATGTCCTTGTGTGTCATCTTTAATTGTAATGCTTTTAACAGTTAAATGCTGTACTAAGTCCTCATGATTATGATACATTTGCACTTGAGTGAATGACTTTTATTTTTAACTGTTAATTACATCCTCTATATCTTTGACCCTATTTCACCTACACTTACGAAAACTGCACTGTGGATGCCTATCAGACTGAGTAGTCATGCCATTTCAAAGCTAGGTAATTTTTGCCCAATTTTCATGTTTGAGTGACTGTTGTGTTTACACCCTGAGTATCCTAAACACTTCTTACATACAGTCATGAAATTTGGCATTTGGAGGCAACTCAAGGATGGTAATTTGGCCATACCAAAACTAGGTCGCATGAAATTTAATTTTTGCTGTTATCTGACTTTTGAATTTCAGCAGTCTGTTTGTTTTACCCTTAAAGAGGGATGAGGTCAGATTGGTAGCTTGTTTAATTGGTTCAGCTCAATGTAGTAAGGAGAGTTTTAGTGAAACCCCTCCCCCAAGTGGCAGTATGACTAGTCCGTGAATAGCAGCAATACACAATTTAAAAAATGGCTGCCATGTCAGCCATATTTTGGACCAACAACCTATACATTATACAGTCTTTGAGTGAAAATCCCATATTGGTGTGACTATCTCTTCAGGAAGAGCAGCAATAAAAAGATTTGTAAGACGTCCATTATTGGGGGGACTTGCTGAATATGTGACTGGCACCGTTTTCATTTAAGACCAGCTAGATGTTATTTAAGGTCTTTTAGCAAGAAATTTTCAAGATGGCTGCCATGGACATCAAATTGGCACTCATCAAAGCCAGAAACTTTTTCTCATGTTCACTTCAAACTGTGGTATAGAGGAGACAGTTTTCTTGTTATTTCCAATAGAATCCAGACACTTTTAATTCTGAGGCATTTTCCTAATGTCACTTGCTTAGATATGTAAGAGCGGTCATTTTGGATTTGCTATCAGACCCACTCTTAAACAGGTGGGACTGTTTTTTTGGGGTTTTTGGGAGGGGTTGCATATTGAATCCATGAGTTTTGCCTGCTCTTGCCCTTTTACCCCAAATCACAAGGTTACCCAATTTTTTAAACAAAAATTCATCTGTCAGTATGAAGTTTGGTCAGGTCTGCTTTAGATTTGATGAGAGAAAGCCTGAAGTCCAGATACAAACTCTGGTCCTGCTACCAACAGTATTTTAGTAAAGAAAATCTTGTCTCAGAATTGTTTTTTCTGATGTATGTTTTTTACAAGCACAGAATGTCTACGCTACTTGACATCAGTGTAAAGCTTCATCATTCTTCTCTCCAATACCACCTGCTGGTCTCCATTCTGAACTGTGGTGAATTCACAGGCTGTGGAAGAATGGTACCACTTCATGATGCAGATTTGTATCATTCTGTCTTAATGAGTTAAAGGGAAAATCCAGGCTAAGTTATGATATGCACTCAATCAATATATTTTTTTCATTACATCTGTACAGTTTTATTACTGTCTGCATACATTAAGGAGAAATTGTTCTTATTTCTCAATTTGTCTGAGATAGAAGGTTCACCATTTGGTTGTAGAAGTTGTTGCATCAGTGATGTATATAACTGGCACTTCGAGTTAGTTATTGTTGTTCTATATTTTCAGTTGTACTTGGCACAAATATCACATTTATGAGAGAGAGATATTTCTATATGTATAAGTATCACAAATGTGAGAAAATAGGTCTACTGCACTTTTGTCATTTTTTTTATTTTCTATAAGAAATATGAGTAAAGAATGAAGGACTTTGATCTATTCATTTAATTTAACTCATTCTATGGTACACTAAAAAATAAAAATCATGTACTGTGAAAAACATGACATTACAAATTATTAACATTAAGTGAAACATTCTGAGATAGAACAATCTGTAGACTGTGGTGTTAAATGGAGTTTAACAAATCATATCGTTTTGGTTTGGTTTGGTTTTGTGGATTTAACACCATAATTTTGGCATATCATAGGCTACATGGTAGCCAGTATATTTGGTGGAGGAGGAACCGGGGAAAACCAAGAAGAACCAGTGACCCACAGGAAGCTACTGGCATGCTTTCTCACATACCCATATGGGCTGAGCCAAAATTTAACCGATGCGGGTATAGGTGATGTCAGTGATCTGTAAAGGCAAGCGCCGTAGACCACTCGGCTACCCAGGGCCCAGATGGTTCATAAAACTACTGACACTAATAAAATAAGAGCAATAAGTGTTTCCATTTTTATGCATAATTGAATGTATCAATTTCTCCATTTCTTTTCTTTCATTGCTAACATACACGTGTGTATTTTAATTACCATAATATCCATGTGCAAAAAATTGATTGAACATAAAATACAGAAGCAATGAGAAATTTGGACTTGTGTGAAAGTGTCTGCATCTCAACCATCATAGGCAAAATGTGCCATTACAATTTCACCAGAGAAGAAAGAGGGTTAGTTCAGTTTATAAGGGCCAGCATGACATTTTAAGAAGTGCAATCCCATGATGATATGACAGTCCATTCAGGAGGAGGAGTGATAACACAGTTTTCAAAATGGTGACAATGGCAGCCATATTGGATGTCAGATCACTATTTTCATTTAGGAAAAACTAGACACGATAAGAAATCTTCTAGTGGAGACTCAGTCGATGTGACCATTCACTCATTAAGACTATGATCACAAGATTGTCAAGATGGCCATTTTTTCAACCATTTATATTCAGGACCACAAAATAAAACTGTGTATCAAGTCTCATGACTTTCCTCAAAGTAATTTAGGAGGAATAATAATAATAAAATGTTGACAGATAAACAGATGGATGGAAGCGGACAACAGGTGACAAGCCATCATGTACATGGTGTTTGACCATTGGAGCAGAGAATAAACACGTTCTGATGTAGGCCAAGTCAGTGAAAGCAAATCAGCCAGAACTATTTATATTTATTGTAATCCATCCATTTCTACATGTATCAGATTATGGTGCAAAAAAGAATCAGTACAAATCTTGAATCTTGCAGACCATAAAGCTATTTATGCATCACAAGTTTTCTACTGGTTTTGTGATATTCTGTACAAGTTTGAATCACGCATCATTTCATTGACTGGGTTGACTATTGCTACATTTCATATTACTGAATTATCTATTCTTATTATGTAAATCCTGTCAAAAATGGTAAAATAGCTACAATTACTTTTTCCCAAGAATATTTTCTTTATGAACAGAACTTTTCTAACACTTGATTTCCTTAGGTTTGAAGTTTAATCTTGATTGATCTTGTAACTTGATCCATATGTTGGAATGTTGGTGATTATTAGATTTAATTACCGTATGTTTACAGATTTAATCATGGATGGAATACAAGTCATAAGCTGGCCTAAGTGAGACTGGTAATAGGTGTATGGATTTTTCAGCAGTCAATACATGTACCTGGTTTGGTTGGGCAGAGTCCGCTGTTAAGATATTTTGCCTTACAGGCTTTTTGTCTATTCAGGAAGCCACCTGTAAAGTGGACATCTTCCTGACAAAACTTGTTGTATTGTAAATGATACATGTGTTCTGATTTTAAAAAATTTCAGGGATATCATCCTATTATTTTGTATGTTCTTGCTTATAAGAGGAGTCCAACTGCAAACTGCATGGACCCAGATCTGGCATTGCATAATGTGCTAGCAGATCTGGGTCTGTGCAGTTTGTTTTGAATAATCAGTAGAACAAACAACATAGACCCTGATTTGCAGGCACATTATGTTATGGCAGATCAGGACTTTGTTATTTGCAGTTTGACTTGACTTACAAGTGAGTATATATATATATGGATTTTTAACATACCTTTAAAAAATTGCCAGTCATATCACTACAGCATCTGCATTGTGGCAGTTTATAGTGATATCGAGCACTGAGGCACCATGCTGCAGACACGTAGCATCATGTCCCACCTAGTCACATTATCCTGACACCTGGCTTACCAGTGTTAACACTAACCTCTTGATGCTGAGCACCAAGCAAGGGAGCTGTTAGTACCATTATTATAAGTCTTTAATACATCTTGGCCGTAGTTCAAACCTGCAGTTTCTCACTTTTGAGGTGGGTGCTCTGACCACTTAGGCACTGTAGTGGTCTCTTGTAAACCTTGTGTGAAATTAATTTAAGTAATAAGAATAAAGTACTGCAGATGATGTATTTTAAAATCTTGTTATTTCATTTTCATGCTCATCATAATAAGTGTACATGCTGGAAGAGTTAGCTCCCTTTATTTAGATTTTGAGTTCTTCAGGTTGGAGGTGCATTGTCTTCACTCATGGTCAAGCTGAACAGAACACATGCAAGATCTATTTTTATTTGGGTAGTACAGAAGAGCTGATGTTTTCCCTATGAACACAAGTTTGTTATCACTATCTGATGTCCAGTATGGTTGGCACAGTAGCCGTTCTGAAAATCTACTTCTCCTGAATAGATGGTCATATCAACATAAGGTTTTATTAAAAGATTTCTTATTATATCTAATTGATCAAAAATGAAAATGGTGCCAGTTTGATGTCTAGTATGACCATCGAAGTGGATATCTTGAAAACTTTATCATTACATCAACAAAAGATATACAGTGTATTACCATGAGGTGTTCACGAGAAGACTTCTTATGATGTCTGGTTGGTTCTAAATGAAACTGTACTGATCTGACTTGTCACAACAGCCACCTCAAAAATCGTGTTATTGCTGCTTCATATTGATATTGTGTTTTCACCAAAAGAACTTACTACGATGTCTAGTTCGCCCTAAATGGAAATTGTGCCAATCTGTTCTTCAGTATGGCCAACGTGGCAGCCATCTGAAAAAATTTTGTTATCTTTATTTTTCCAAAAGAGAGTCAATCATCATGGGTTTCTACCAGAAGACTTCTTATGATGTATTGTTGGTGCTACATGATGTCTTGTTGGTTCTAAATGAAAATGGTGCTAATCTGACACATTATAAGTGGCTAATTTTTTTAATTTTGTGTTGCTGAAGAATATCAGAGATGGTATAAACACTCAGCAGTTAAAAGGAAAAAATGGTCATATCGTGCATTGCTGGAAATACTACCAATAGAGCATCAGTCCCTTCGAGGGACTGTTGTTGAAGTTGATTTAACATTAAATGTAAGGATACAATATGGATATTTGTTTTCCTTTAAAGTCTGGTTTCCTGAGCATATAAAAAAAGGACTGCATGCAATACACATAGCATGGTGCACCAGTCTGCTTGTATATTGGGCAGGGTGGGGGGAGGGAAAAGTTGCTGAGATTGAATGCATTACTACTCCAATTTAACGAGAATATGCATATCCTTTAAAGAAAATAAATAAAATCTTGATTTTACAGTTTTTACCAGGTAATCAAATTCCAGGCCATGTAACTTTGACTGCATTTAAATATACCAGTAATTGCCAAAGAACTATTTTGGTAACCAGTAATGTAGTATTGCTTGTAGATAAGGTTTTACAGGTGATTGCCTCTGGAATGATGAACATCCAGTCTTGACACTATTAAAGAAATTGTATTGAATTAATTGACACGGCAGGAGGGATTAATGTGTGTGACTAGTTTCTTTCTGTCCACAGTAGTTCCAGTGGCTGATGGCAGTTGAGCCCATAAACAGAATGTCTTTATGACAATAATAAATGCTTTGTTGGCAAAGAGGATCATATGGTGATTGGTGGATATGTCACCAAGTCTCTTTTTAGGGCACCTGTCTATGAGGGCATATTTATCAGAGTTCCTGTGTGCATCTGGAATTCTGGAAAGTCTAAAATCAGAAAATTGCTTATCCAGGTCTTGAAAATTGAAAAATAACGAAAGTCTTTTAAAAAAATCTTACATTTTTATTATTACAACCATCTTTGTCAGAAACCAATAACATGACTGCTTTTTTTATTTTTGGGAGAAGTTTTAGAATATAGATTCTGAGCTCTTTGGGAGGTCAGGAAACTTTTGGTCTGGAAAAGATCTGAAATCTCTTTTTAACTTTGTGGCAGGAACCCTATTTTATGCATTTCACTGGTGCAAGGATGATAGTTGCACTGCAAGTTAAAATAGAGCTTCATAATGACAAGTTGTCCAAAACGCAAATGTTAAATGTTGTCAATTAGAACAAGGTTTTCTTAAGATTTAAGACAGGATCTTAGATACATGTACTTAAGCCCCCATGGTAGCGATGGGTCTTATCTGGGATGATTACATGTGACTCATACCTTGTGTTTTTCTAATGATCCACTGTCTTACGTGCTTTGACAATCCTAACACTTCTGCACCCTCTCTTCCATATAGTATTGACACCTAAGTCCTTACCACTGATTGGATTGCTTCTTATTTTGAGTCAGTTTTTTTCAGTTATTGATTTCAAGCCTTTGCTGCAGATAACTTGTAACAAGCCAAGCAATTTTCAATAATAATAATAATGATAATATTAATAATAATAATAATAACAAAAGAACAAAATAATAATAATTGAATAATGTATTAATTAGTTGAATACAACTGATCTATTTTTTATTATGTACGAATTTTATTATCTATTTCAAAGGCAATTTATTTTCCTGTATTCTCTCTCTGTCTGTCTTTCTCTATCTCTCTATCTTTGCTTTCTATCTCTCCCTGACATAAGAAGTTTTTACAGGTAAAAAGTATGAATAAACTTTGCTCAAATGTATTATAGAAGCAGGAGGTTTCAACTCAGCTATTCAGCTTGGTTTGTTTTGTAATCGTTTTTATTTAGCACAGGTTCACAAGCCTTTTTGTAACCATGATTATTTGACGTACATTCACAGTCCTTTTTGTAACCATGATTATGAGAGATATGTTCACAAGCCTTTTTATTACTGTGATTATGTGGCATATGTTCATATGCCTTTCTGTAACCATGAATATGCGACATAAGTTCACAAGCCTTTTTGTAACCATGATTATGTGGCATATGTGTACTAGCCCTTTTGCTGATTATCGAGATAAATAAAATGTCTGTGGCAGTTCCTCTTTTGCCTTTTCTAAAAGTAAGATGAAAATTAGGTATTATTCTCAAGCTGACATAAAATATGTCATCAGTGACATTAAAGTTGTTTAATGTACTAGCTCTGGTTCACAGATAAAGCTAGCACAGTATCTTACATACAAATTTTGCAGATACTTTTATTGCCTGTACCATAGCTTCATATATTCATCTTTGGGAATATTTGGTTGCAACTAAAAATAGGTCAGAATGACTAACTTTTTGTAACTGGTAAATATAGATGCCCAGAATATGTGATGGATTTTTTGCACTTCAGTGTTGGGCGTTTGTAAAACTGACACATTTTCTTCAACCAGTTTCTTGTATGGTCACTTTTCTGGCAATTGTAACATTGGCTATATCATGCAGAGGAAATGGGAGCCAAGTACCTTCCCAAAGGACACAGTGAGGCAGCAAAACCGGGCAGGCTAGGCCTGGTCAGGTATGAAACCTGCAATTGTTGGATCCAAGTCAAGTGCCCTACCATTTCCAAGTTGATTCATGTATCTAAGAAACCTTAGATATATAAATATAGGCACAGATAATCCAACCATTATAACAACTGTTGACTTGAGTCATCCTACTAAGTGTTTCTTTATTGGACCATTGTTGTGTCACAGTTATACTAATTACAGGGATAATACACTGCAAATAGCTACTGTATATACTTGCTTATCAGTCTAGTCCATTGCAAACTGTACTGACCCAGATCTGCCATCATATGATGCGCCTGCAGATCTCAGTATGTGCAGTTTCTTATGAATAATCAGTAGAACAAACAACACAGACCTTGATCTGCAGGCACATTGTGCTACAGCAGATCAGAATCTTTTTTGTTTGCGGTTTGACTCGACTTATAAGTGAATATATATGGTACCACTGCAGACACTTGCATGGTAGAGACTGACCTCAGTGGCTTGAAATAGTTTGTCCTATCAGTACAGTAGTTACTGGGACATCTCAGATTTCAAAAAAAAAATTTCAGTAGATCTGGATATGTGCACTTTGTTAGAAGTAATCAGTAGAAAAAACAGAATAGATCCTGATCTACAGGTACATTATACTACAGCAGATCAGAATCTTTTTTGTTTGTGGTTTGACTTCTCTTATAAGTGAGTATATACTGTACCACTGCAGACACCAGCATAATAGAGACTGACCTCAGTGGCTTGAAATAGTTTCTTGTATCAATCATATTAAATTAGGTATTGGGGCCTCTCAGATTTCAACAAAATTTAAGTAGGGTGAAATCTTACAAATTTGGAGATAGACAATGATCTAAAATGTTTTGTTAAAATTGTTATGGTTTTTAACCAGTTTAAACTTTTTTAAATCCGGAGGCTAGGTAAACCTAATGGAGTGCTCACTTCTGATTCAGAGATGTTGGTAATATATGTCCTGCACAATGATGATTACAAAAGCCAACTAGAACAAGATACAGTGGTTTCTGGCTTGGAATTAGTGAAGACTCAGCATTTAGTTTGGAAGTATTATAACTCTCACAGTTTGTAACAGATATTGAATATAGTGTTTGATTTCAAAGAATCCTGAATATCCAAATCTCAGTCCCCTGCTTGTAAAATTTTACTAATGGAGGTGACCTTTTTGCCTCACGATGTACCCAGTGATGATGCTCATGCAGGGTTCATACGGTCTTTGACAATTTGGGGAAAATGAGGTAGCATTTTCAAGGCCTTGAAAGTTTGGGAAAATCAAACAGATTACCCTGAGATCTTAAAAAGTCTTTGAAAATTGAAATAAACTCAAACATTTTAATTTCTTTCCATAATCACAAATAAAATTGTCCAAGGTTGTTAGATTCAAATGTAGTCGAGTTTTCCTGGTTTTTTTCTTTTGATGACCCGTTCAGTTTCATTTCATCATTAAACAATATTGTAGTATTTTGCATTTGTTGTTTTCTCATATAACATAACATGTATACAAAATGTTAGTGAAAATAGGTCTTGGAAATCTGTGTTTGTAGTCTTTGAAAGTTTGGGTAAAGTCTTTGAATTTATCATTCAGAATTTGGTATGAACCCTGTCATGCTGGGAAGGTATTTGACCTTTAAAACAGTTAAATTTATATTTAGAAACATGGCTTTGATTGTAAGGAAGACAAAACTTAACTTGGCACTATGTAGCTAGGATTGTACTGATACACCTTTAAACCCTTTACCTACCTATCTACCTACCTACTTTCTTGTAACCTACCTACAATACATGCATGCACACACATGCATGCCTACCTACCTATCTACCCTACCCTACTTTATCTACCTACCTACCTATCTTTAGTACACACGCACACACACACACACACACATCTACAGACAGACAGACTGTCAGTATATTCAAATAACAAATGAGGTTTTATTTTATCCCTATATTTCTTGGTTCATATACTTTATGAGTTCCTGTGGTATATGTCCATGGGTAAAGTACTTTACACTGTTTTCCTCAACACTGTATAAGCTTCACAGTGTTGTTGTGCTGTCAAAACACCAAACTGGTTTCATGCAAAGGGCTTATGGTACTACAGGGGGATTGAAGAATGTTACTGCTATATTGGATCTTACCTTGGGGACAGGTATACACCTTTGTAAATATACATAGCAGTCATGTGAAGAACACACCTGGTTAAAGTAATCAGGTGAGAAGATTATTCGGTAATTATATGCCAGTAACTCCAAAATTTGATCAGGGTAATTTTATCGTCAATAGTAGATGGTATATGTGATTGTTGTTTTAAATTACACAATTCTGTTCTTGGTGAGATGTGACAGCATACGTTGAACATGAAGTACATGTTCTTGTTTTTGGTTCTTTATCATGACTGTAGTTTACCTGGAAAGAGAACAAGGTTGGAATGACCAAATGCAGTTATGGAAAGTGAGGCAAAACAGGTGAGATCATTAGTAATTTTCTTGGAATGATGACTTAAATTAACCATTCCTTTGTTGGAGATTTTTTCATGGAAGGGTTGGCCCTTTTTTCAAATGAAATGGCAGTTTTTGGAGTTAGCAAATTTGCAGTGAAACACTTATTACCTGTGGCAAAATTGGGGAAGTTGCCTTTATGGGAAATAAACACAGGACAAAGCACAATCATTGTCAAGCTTGCCTTGGCAGAAAATCACTTTGGCATGTCCATCCATTCATTTGTCCATATGCATCATAGATACACATGACTGTTGAAGTTTTTACATTTCCTTTAATTTCAATACCAGCCTCTTAAGATTTGGCATATACATGTAGCTTAGAGCCAGGCTGAACATGTAGGCAGAATACAGCATCTTGCCTATAGGTATCCAACATTACGTCAGTGGTTTGAGTAATATATATTTGGTAACTGGTTACAAAAATTTGTAACCAATGTTAACTGACCTCTTAACACCAAGCATATTTACGGGGGGGGGAGGGGTAGTATGAGATAAGCAAATTCATGTCCAGATTGAAAATATGAATAAAATGTCTCACTGCCTGCATTTTTTCAAAAGGAATCTAGTCTGATTCATATGGAAAGCTTTGACAATCCAGATATGTACCAGAGACATTTGGGATTCCCACTCCACATATTTTTAGGAACTTATCAGATAAAAAACATTTCATTTCATTGGAGAGTTATAATCAGCAACAGAGTGATCTTGATGATGTTTATGAAAGCTGTAATTTGGCTGGTGAATCAAAAGGTTACAGAATATGACTTTCACATCAGTACTGTCCTCAGTGTAGGGATGTCCGTATAGAATGGGTTATATTTAGCTTTTTGTTGCCGATGGGATCAATAATTGTGAAATATTTCCAAACTGGAGATTACTTGCCATGCTTCCATTCAGCCACTTTGACTACAACTGGATTCATTTATTGTTTATATGGAAGGCAGGTTTTGTAATTGGTTAAAGGACTAGCATGAAATGATCTCCTTTACAGGATAGCCATAGATATTGTACATTGCCTTCTTTACTATGCTTTTTGTTCATCGGAGTCATGCCAATGACCCATGCTACAAGTGATGGAGGTGTTTTTTTAGCAAAGCAGTGTCATATCAGTGAACAAAAAACAACAAAATAATGTGTTTATCAAACTTAAAAGTTGTGTTATAATTGGTTCTCATTAGCAAAGAACTAAAATTAGGTGAAATAAACTAAGCAACATTTGGATTCGTAACCACACCCACATAATATGAGAATAATGAAAGACCACTGTAACACACACACACACACACACACACACACACACACACACAAACACACACACACACACACACACACACACACACACACACACACACACACTGTCTTGATGTTAATTTTCCATGATTTTCCAGTCTTAACAATTTTAATCTGGAGGTTTCTTTTAAAAACTGATTTTTTAAGTTTTTATCCACCCATTGGAGCAGACAATAAGCTCTATGTTTGTCAGTATTTGTGTTTGCTTTTACCTGCATATTGAGAGAACTGTATCAAATCTGAGTCATGTTTCAAGTGCAGAAATTCTGTTGTGTCACCTACTTCAAAAAGAAGTCGATGTTGTTTGCCAGGTTTTAATACATATCAAAATGAATGACTTACATTTTGTTCTCATTTGGAATGAAACTTGTAAATAGCTTAGATTTAAAAACAGATCCCTTTCTTAAGATGAACTATGCTTCAAGCAATTTCATGGCCAGTGGGATTTTTAGTTACTACAAAATATACATCTATAAGTTATTGGTAGCGGAAATGTGTGCATGGCTGATAATTCATATTATTAGTTGAATTACAGGATGTATAAAGTGGGCATGTACTACTGTGTATACATGATTTACAACGTACTTCAGTGATTTGGTCGGTACAGTGTATTACCAACTTTCAACCTATGTACATGTACTTCGGTTTTTGGGTGCAGTCCATCTCGAAGACAACCTCACTGCAAATTGTTTGGGATCCCAAGTGGAATCCCACTGGGATGTTTTTGTTTTTTAGTTCACTGCAGTGTACATGATGTTTATTTCATAATGGCATCCCACCAGAAAAACTACCCAGAATCCTAATGACAAAAAAGAATGAATTAGGGGTATCCTAGTTGTGAAAAAAGTACATATTGGCATCCCTACAGGGTCACAGTGAAGTATTATTGATTGTTCTAAATAAAAACAATACTCACTGGGTTTGGTCTTTGGGGGTATGTGCTTTACATTTAGATAAAAACGGTGCTGACTGGTTGTTCTTTGTGGGTATATGTTTCAGATTTAGATAAATACAGCACTCAGTGGGTTTGGTATTTGGGTATTTTAAAAAGACTTTATAATGATTGTAAGTTGGAAAAAATAGCAATAGATTTATATTTTGTAAAACATATATTCTCTCACTGCAGACCAAAGTCAAAATGCAAAAGAGTTCAGAAGCTTAGAAAAATTAGTATAATGGCATGAAATTTAATGAGGTCATTTAAAAATACGAGAGCTGTGGTAGCTCATTAGGTAGGGCATCAAACTGATATTCCTTTCGTCGCAGGGTCAGTATCCCCTCCCTCCTCCACCCCTCCCCTTCCCCTGGCCACTTCAGTGTATCATTGGTAAAGGCAGTTAGCTCCCGTTTTTTAATTGGCATGATAAGAGTCGATAAAGTGCTGAAATTGCCATTTAAGAAACAATCAATACGAACCATCTAGTACATGAAAATAGAAACATACCTACTGTGTTAAATACAGTGGTCATACTATAAAAGTTTCTGTCAAAAAAGTCCAAAAATTTCAGAAATATGTAATCAAAAATGTGCTATAATAGTCTGAATTATTATTTTTGCAATAATCTGAAAATCTAATCTGTAATACTCTGAAAATTTAATTACAATAGTCTGAGAATTTGATCATAATACACCACTCCCTCGATAACTCGTGCCCTAATAACTCGCGAACCCGCTTATTATGCAGGGTCAGGCATGGATCCCATTTTTTAAAAGTTGTTGTTGTTGTTGTTGTTGTTGTTGTAGGGCTTAACGCCATTTTTCAGCACACGATAGGCTATACATGGCGGCCAGTATTAATGGTGGAGGAAGAAACCGGGAAATCCCCGGAAAGAACCACCGACCCACGAGTAGCTCCTGGCAAGCTTTCTCACATATCCACATTCGCTGAATCCGAGACTCGAACCCATGCAGACAGAGGTGAGATGGCAGTGATCCGTAATGGAGAGCGCTTTAGACCACTCGGCCACTCGGGGCCCCCATTTTTTAAAAGAAGAAATTACCCCAAAAATAGATCCCTATTTTATGAACTTTATGGAAATCGCGATCAAAATTAGCTACAAAAACTTTGATATATCGCTTGTTTTATCGTCGAAAACGGTAGATAGGACCTGGAAATTTTAATCAACATTATGAAATACCAAATTTAAAAATAAGTCATACAATTTTTTTACATTTTCTTTCCAAGTGACATTCCTAGCACACCACAATTAATGATATGTAAGGAAATTTCGATCAATGAAAATGTCACTTACGCCGAGTGGAGGCAGTACTTTAATAAATAAATACAAATTAAATAATTTTTTTTCAATTGAAATTTGTGCTCTAGTTCTATCTTCTAGTTCCTTTTAAGTGTAATCATCATAAATGCAATGTGTCTTCTTGTAATTAAATGTAAAATGTGTCAATCTACCGTAACAGCTATGTCAGCGAGCATTTCTCTGAGAACCTATTTAGGTGCCGACCGTGTTTTGATAACTGACTTGCAGAAGTATTTGTTGCATTGTTGCACTGAATTAAAAGCTGGCCTCCTTTGTATTATCACGTTAATTATGTCTTTTGAATCAAATAATGGAGGTGAAATAAAAGAAAAGTTAAAAGGCACGAAAATCCTATAAACTTAAAATCTAGCTGCCCCGGTTGTATGTCGGGTGAACTCACTTCAGTTGATCAATTGAACACTGTTATAAATGCTATTGTGTATGTAACATAAACTACCTTAAATTAACCGACTCATTGGTAACTGTGATCAAAGATAGCACGGCAACCAAGCAAAAATAATACTATACTTCGTAAAATAAAGAACTTGGTTTCACAGATACGGACCATTGTGGGCAAGCGAGTTTCAGAGAATTCTTGAACTGGCACTTTGAGATATCCTCAAGAATGATAAAAAGTTTCATTATTACTTCCAGTGAAATCACGATATCAATACTGCACTAATTGAACAGATCAAAAATTGAGATTGGGCGTAGACGATTGTCTCACGAAAATTTCGCTTGCTTTTTGAACAAAAGGAATCTTGTTTGGTGGTGTATCAACAGTTGGTCTAGTTCCCTGCTCTTTTCACCCCAATTTGGTAGGATACAATGCCATACCGCTCCGGGAGCCAGACTCATCAAGAAAACAAAAAGCAGTGACATAATACACACATGTTTTCGTGTAAACATAATGGTTGTTGAAACCAGTTGGAACAATCTTTCACATGTTGGACATTTTGAAAAAAAATGTTATTTAAACAGAATAACAAACAACTTCATTAGAAAAAGTGCGTTATTAAAAATTATTATTGACGTGAATGTAAAATGAGGATTCAGTCATTAAACAGTGAAGTTCCCCAACCCCGACCCCTTACCCCCACCCCCCGCTGTTTTCTCGATGTCCAAGCAATTTTTTAAAATTTTTGGAGGTCCCTCGGTAACTCGCTCCCTCGCTTATAGCGTGGTCTATGTTTGTGGACCCTGTTGTGTGTGAGTTATCGAGGGAGTGGTGTAGTATGAAAATCTAATCAGGTCAACTGCACAGGTGGATTTTTTGGACTTAGTTTCATGGTGAAACTGTTTTGAGGTTACAGTGTTTGGTATTATTAGGGTCATCTCATGAGTACTCAGATTGTATGGGTGTACAGCTTTCACAATGACACAGTGACCTAATATCTTGAGGCAACTTTTTTGAAGGTCATTGTTGCATTAGGCACCTCAGTGGAACATGTACATGTATAATTATTAAGGTACTAGGTCAAATATTATTTCAGTAAAGAATTGCAGCTTGGAATAGATAGGACTCTGAACTCGACAGACAGTGGGCAAGATATTCGATGAAAACTGTTTGAATGTCATTTGAGACAGTCACTTGTCTGTGCATGCTGATCAGTGAATCAAAATTTTCCTTTGAAAAGATTTTGATCATATGATTTTCAAGGGAAGCTTAAAGTCTAGTATAATTGACCTGAATTAGAGTAATTTGCCACACAGAACCAGTTACCTCATGATCATAACTTATTGACACTGTATGGTTGCAAAAGTGTGCCAGTAAAGCAGAAGAACCAATTAACTGTTATGTATATTTAATATAATTGTTTGTTAGTTTTAATTTTTTTTAATTCATTACATGTTATTGTAATATAACATTGTTTGCTGGACTTTACCTTGTCCAAAATTGAGTTCATTTCTGCTTGACCTGATTGACTTTTTAAAAATTTTTTTTATTTCATATATGTAAACAACTAATAATAGCTTCATTATTCTCTATGTGTATGAGCTTATTAACAGAATTATTATTAAGGTAAACAGAGAAGGAGTAAATATGTTGATCAGTGTCAGGGTTTAGGAGATTCCTAAGTGAATTTTATAGGCTATTGTGTTGTAAATAAACGAGGCTCATTTGATCATTCTAGAAGGTTATTTTCCATTAGGTAATGATTGTTTTTAGAAAATGCTAATTATGACCTGAGGTCAAACAGAGAACTATATTATCTTGTGAATGAAAATTTTAGCAGTTGTGCTTTAACATCTAGCAATGTAAGTTGTATTATGTTGTGACCAGTTTGGGCTGAATTTTATTTTCTTCAAATTATTGACATCAAGTGATTATTTTCTCCAGAAATACAAAAGCGCTTAGATAAAATTCTTAGGATAAAGACATACATTGGAATTTATACTGAATTCAAACCTGAAATAATATTTCTGTGATTTAACAAGAGACTGTTCACACATCAACACTTGCAGACCATAACAGACACATCATCGCCTTCAATTTTGGATCTCTTTGGGACTTGAACTGAGTTTTATTCAGGTCTTTTGATTACTAGGACTCATGTCTTTAATTCTTGGATTATCTTTGGATTTAATTCACAATACCGTAAGTTCTTTTTTTCTCATTTTTCACTTTGTATTCTAGGTAAATAAATTATTTGCTAAATTTTACAAAGCTTGTTGACTTCACTCTTTTCTGTTATTTTAAGAGCATAGACTTGTAACATAACAAGCAGTGGAAGGTACATTTCTTTGTTTTGGGAACTTTTGAAAATATTGCATAGAATTGAGAGTAACAACAATTCAGTTTTACAGGCTACCTTTCAGCATTGAAATACCAGAAATATGGCACTGTGCAAACTTTTACACAGAAAAGTCAATTTATTATTTTTTTGTGGCATCTGTGACCTGCCGTCTGATGTACTTTTATGTTGTTATGTGTATATTAACTGTGAACAGAATAGATCCAGATCTCTTGTTATGTATTTACAGGCAAATTATGGTCTTGTAACCTTGTTCATGTGAATTCATATGTAGAATGAAAAGCATAAACCCATACCTGCCAGTACATAATACATTATATGAGGGTAGATCAGATTCTATGCCATTTACCGTTCAGTGTGTATTTTACCTTCAAAAGATGTATTTTTAATCAACCTTATTGATAGACTCTTAGCTTTATAGCATTGATGCTCATCTGGGTCAGTCATCGCTGTAGGATGCAGAGGCAAGTAAAGTGCCTTGCTGGAGGACATGTTGCTGTAGCTGGTCTGGGCTGATCTGAGGGTGGGAATTGAACCCACACCCTTCTGGTTTTGAGTCCAACACCATAACCACTGAGTCACTAGAGCTCCAGAAAAAGAAAAAAGAATGCACATACAGAATATAGAGGTGTTTGAGATTATCCGTCTGTAACAAAAAATAAACTGAACAAAAATGAAAACTACACAAAATTGAAAATAATGTCTCCTGCTGTATATTTGCAAAATCTTGTATATGCATTATTATGCACATAAATATATGGAACCTGAAAGTTTGCATGATAGTAAATGTAAGTCAAGTGTAATGGTGTTCACTTTAGTTTCTCTTCTTTCCAAAATAAGTGTATTAGTTGAATTAAATTGTAAATAATATGGGGTACTCAGTTGCATAGTATTGTAAATAATATGGGGTACTTAGTTGGATGATATTGTAAATAATATGAGGTACTCAGTTAAATTATTTTGTAAATAATATGGGGTACTCAGATGGTATTGTAAATAATATGGGATACTTAGTTGAATTATATTATAAATAATATGGGGTACTTAGTTGAATGATATTGTAAATAATATGGGGTACTTATTTGAATTGTATTATAAATAATATGGGGTACTCAGTTGGATGGTATTGTAAATAATATGGGGTACTCACTTGGATGGTATTGTAAATAATACGGGGTACTCAGTTGGATGGTATTGTAAATAATATGGGGTACTCAGTTGGATGGTATTGTAAATAATATGGGGTACTCAATTGAATTATATTGTAAGTAATATGGGGTACTCAGTTGAATTATATTGTAAATAATATGGGGTACTCATTTGGATGATATTGTAAATAATATGGGGTACTCAGTTGGATGATATTGTAAATAATATGGGGCACTCAATTGGATGATATTGTAAATAATATGGGTTACTCGAATGATATTGTAAATAATATGGGGTACTCAGTTGGATGGTATTGTAAATAATATGGGGTGTTTAGTTGGATGATATTGTAAATAATATGGTGTACTCAGTTATTAATATGGGGTACTCAGTTGAATGATATTGTAAATAATATGGGGTACTCAGTTGAACGATATTGTAAATAATATGGGGTAGTCAGTTGGATGATAATTGTAAATAATGTGGGGTACTCAGTTGAATTATATTGTAAATAATATGGGGTACTTAATAAAGTGAGATACTCTAGACCCACCTCTAGATTTTCACTTTGCATTAATATTTGTGTGAATAGTTGTCGCGGTAGCGTGTGTGTATTTATGCATGTATATATTATCATTTTGTATATGTAAATAATAGAGGGCCCCAGAGTTAGAGTCATTCTTTTTTTTAACTGATCGAGTCATCCTTTTTTAATGTTGTTATTATTATTATTATTATTATTATTATTATTGCTGTTGTTGTTGTTGTTGTTGTTGTTGTTGTTAAACCTGTAATACTTGAAACTTTGCCTGAAGCTGATGTGGCTCAGTTTGTAGATCATTGGGTTTGTAATGTAAGGATTGTAGGTTTGATACCCAGGCCAGCCTTGGATCGGTTGCATTGGGCTTGTAATGTAAGGATTGTAGGTGTACCCAGTCTAGCCTTGGATTGGTTGCATTGGGCTTGTAATGTAACGATTGTAGGTTTGGTACCCAGGCCAGCCTTCGATCGGTTGCATTGGGCTTGTAATGTAAGGATTGTAGGTTCGGTATCCAGGCCAGCCTTGGATTGGTTGCATTGGGCTTGTATTGTAAGGATTGTAGGTTTGGTACCCAGGCCAGCCTTGGATTGGTTGCATTGAGCTTGTAATGTAAGGATTGTAGGTTTGGTACCCAGGCCAGCCTTGGATTGGTTGCATTGGGCTTGTAATGTTAGGATTGTAGGTGTACCCAGGCCAGCCTAGGATTGGTTGCATTGGGCTTGTAATGTAAGGATTGTAGGTGTACCCAGGCCATCCTTGGATTGGTTGCATTGAGCTTGTAATTGTAGGGATTGTAGGTGTACCCACGCCAGCCTTGGATTGGTTGCATTGGGCTTGCAATTGTAAGGATTGTAGGTTTGGTACCCAGGCCAGCCTTGGATCAGTTGCATTGGGCTTGTAATGTAAGGATTGTAGGTTTGGTACCCAGGCCAGCCTTGGATTGGTTGCATTGGGCTTGTAATGTTAGGATTGTAGGTGTACCCAGGCCAGCCTAGGATTGGTTACATTGGGCTTGTAATGTAAGGATTGTAGGTGTACCCAGGCCAGCCTTGGATTGGTTGCATTGAGCTTGTAATTGTAAGGATTGTAGGTGTACCCACGCCAGCCTTGGATTGGTTGCATTGGGCTTGTAATTGTAAGGATTGTAGGTTTGGTACCCAGGCGAGCCTTGGATCGGTTGCATTGGGCTTGTAATGTAAGGATTGTAGGTTCAGGGCCCAGGCCAGCCTTGGATCGGTTGCATTGGGATTGTAATGTAAGGATTGTAGGTTTGGTACCCAGGCCAGCCTTCGATCGGTTGCATTGGGCTTGTAATGTAAGGATTGTAGGTTTGGTACCCAGGCCAGCCTTCGATCAGTTGCATTGGGCTTGTAATGTAAGGATTGTAGGTTCGGTACCCAGGCCAGCCTTGGATTGGTTGCATTGGGCTTGTGATGTAAGGATTATGGGTTTGGTACCCAGGCCAGCCTTCGATCGGTTGCATTGGACTTGTAATGTAAGGATTGTAGGTTTGGTACCCAGGCCAGCCTAGGATTGGTTGCATTGGGCTTGTAATGTAAGGATTGTAGGTTTGGTACCCAGGCCAGCCTTGGATCGGTTGCATTGGGATTGTAATGTAAGGATTGTAGGTTTGGTACCCAGGCCAGCCTAGGATCGGTTGCATTGGGCTTGTAATGTAAGGATTGTAGGTTTGGTACCCAGGCCAGCCTTGGATTGGTTGCATTGGTGCATCCTTTGGAAAGGCCCTTGGATCAGTTGCATTGGTGCATCCTTTGGAAAGGACCTTGGATCCCATTTCCTCGGCATGCTATGGTTAATAATATGTTCAACGTGCTGTTAAGTACCAACCAGCCAAAACAACAACCAACCAACCAAATCAACAACCAACCAACTAACCATCTTTGTGTCAGGTACATTCCTCATTGTCTCTTCTTTTGAAAGCATATGGGAAGACAGTGAAAACATTAGCAGTCTTCCTTGAGTGTGGTTACACAAGGTTTTGAGGATCACCAATCAGGACTATTGAATGTCTTCATAGTTTATTTTGTGCCCATTGTAATCAAATATCCCTACAACTTTTTTTTTACCATTAACATTGTAGCATGACAAGAGCCTCCCTTTGAACAGTAAAAAGCTTGTCATCACATGCTTACAAAGGTATCCTCCTTCAGGGTCATTATTTATTATCTTGTTTAGTCAGTCATCTAAGGAAATGATTTAAAAGTGCAAAGTTCTTCCCATGCTAAAGATAGGCGAAGTGCCTATGCACATACCCTGTTGTGTTCATGACTGATTTATCTATACAGGTCAACATGAAGGGAACGTTTTCATGTTCATTTAAGATATCAGTATGTTTGGTATATATGCTATTTGTAATTCATATCTTTGTTAATGTGTATGGTTTGTATTTTTTGTTCAGTGTTTGTATTTAAAGTTACATAAAGCAAGGCTGATCTTATGTTTTTAATGAAAAGAGCCCATCAGAATCCTGGTATTGCCAGGGTTCATGGCCAAATGAAATGGAATAATGGATGGGTCACACCTGTGTGTGTGTCTGTGTGTGTGTCTGTGTGCGCATGTGCGTGTGTGTGCTTTTTTTTTGATTTTAGTTTATCTTTATTAATTTTTCAGTCATATCACTATGATGTCTCCAGTATGAAAGTTTATAGTGATGTCTAGCACTGGGGCATCATGCCACAGACATGTAGCATGATATCCCACCCTGTCACATTATCCTGTCACCAGACTGATCAGTCCTAACACTAATCTCTTAATGCCGAGGACCAAGTGAGGCAGCTGCTAGTACCATTTTTATAAGTCTTTGGTATGACTTGGCCAGGGTTCAAACCTGCAACTTCCTGCATCCAAGGTGGATGCTCTAACCACTAGGCCACCAGAGCAGTTGTTACTTTATGATTGATAAGATGTTCAGTGCATTGGAGTGCCTACAAAATGATGCTTTTACCACTGAAGTTTTTATTTAAATTACAGTGGCACAAAAATCATCCAGTTAATTAGCCAACACAATTTATTATTTTGCTGTTTTCTCTTAAACCTTTTAGTGATACATAAAAAAATATAAAAATATGAAATTTGTATGCATCTGTATTGAAAAATGGCTGTTACAGAAGTGGTGATACTTAGAGCTTGATAAAATGACATGAATAATAACAACGTTAAATAGCAGGTGAAAACCAGCCTGAATGTGCGTTGTTCGAATGATCAGTCACATTCACTTAAACCTGTCAATAGTGGTCACCTGTGGGAAAGGGTAAAACTGGTCTTTGTACTAATTTGACCTCAGTATACAGATTCACGTAAAAAAACATTTTTGAACAAATACCATGTACCAAATATCATCATCATCATCATTATTTTTATTATTACACATCATGATTGTTTTATGTGCACTATTAAACAGAATCGTTAAATTCATACATATATATTGTTCTCTCCCAAATTTGTGTTCCACACAAGATTTCTGTATCCTGCTCACTGTAATCTCTTCTTTTGATTAGACCAACATTTACTTAAAATAATCACTGATTTGAGTTCGGTGCACCATGACAAAACCTCATTTCACTACTAATTGACAGCTTACATATGACTGTAAAACAGGGAACTAACTCTTTGGTCTGCCAGCTTGTAAGAATTAGGCTTGAAAACAGCTGTTTAATCTTCAGAAAGCAATATTTTCACCTAGCTGAGATAAAAGACATTTGGCTTATGTGAGGGGCCTATGATGAATTGGGAATCAAAAGAAGCCATATATGGCTATTTTTTTGAGTTGTGAACCAGAACTTTGCTGACAAACAAATTTTAAATATTGATTGACCCCTGACCTTTATGAAAAGGTATGTAACTGGTCATCTCATCTCAAAGATGAACTTCAGTCAGAGAGAACCAGCTTCGCTTGCGAAACTGACATATTAACACCATTGAGTCAGACTGACAGTGTGACTGGAGTAATGTAACAGCAATCCACTTGATGTGCCTTTATTAAACAATGCATTTCATACTTAGAGCATTCACTGTTTGAACACTCCAGTGACTACTTAAGTCAGGGAGAAACTATCATTGGTTATGAATCACCTGACCACTGACCACAGATAAGGTGACCATTACAAACAGAATATTTATGAAAAAAATTTGCAGGAGGGAAATTAGAATGGCTGTTGTGACCAGGTGACTGCAATGTACTGGTAACTGCAAGGACTGGTTTGACTGTAACCACTTGCTCAGAAAATCATAATTTTAAAATCCAGTTATGCACAGAAAGTGATTTAGTGACTATTAGAAAAGATTTTGTGACATACAAAAGTTGTACATGATTTTGTAAGTCAGATTAGGGTTTGGCACGTGAAATGGGTTTGTGTCTTAGGCAAATGATAAATATGGTAGTGGTTCAGTCTGAAACAAGGTGTCAACAATGTGTTATGGTGGTTTTGAAGACTCACGGTGCTAATTATATGGATGAATGGGAACCAGTCCAAAAGTGTTAGAACATAAAATAGAGCGTATACCGGTTTGGGGAGCCATATTGGTTAATAATGAAAAGTACAATTTTAGTAGAAAGATACTTCTGAGAGCTTATCGTGTTTTTAATCAGAAATAGAG
The DNA here is from genome assembly GCA_016617855.1 of Megalonaias nervosa. NCBI lineage: Eukaryota > Metazoa > Mollusca > Bivalvia > Unionida > Unionidae > Megalonaias > Megalonaias nervosa. The sequence goes on along the minus strand of JAECUM010002980.1, from coordinate 30,847 downwards.
TTAGTGTTCTACTGATCTAGTTTCAGTCCTTTTTGAGACTTGACTTCGAACACTCACTGCTGAAATTAGCACCTGATTCTTTTCAGTGTGGAACAGAAAACTCATTTCAGAAATGTAGAATCTGACATCAAGGATGGGTTTATACTGAGAGATTTAGGTTTGGTGACAAACATTTAAAATTTAAAGTTTCTGATTGTTAGTCTAATAGTGTTTCCATAGGTTTACTATTGGAACTGAGTTAGTACCTTTAGTCCTACAGAGAACAACAACCTTAAATTGTTCCACATGTGCATGAATAATTAAGTTATTATATATGCAGACTTCCGATGCTGTTTCTGAATAGCAAAATGAACACCTTTCATCAACCTTTTTAAAGATTTTCAGTGGGAAATTAGATACACTTTCAAATATGGCAACTGTTAGAGTGTGGATTTGACTATGTTGGATGGGGTGTTTTGCACATTGATTAATATCTGCACCAAATATGTAAAGTTTAGATAGTTTTCCATTTATTGGGTAATCATGGTCACCAGGTTGATATTTTCAACCTATCTTTTGAAACATTTCAGGTTTAATCACTTAGTTATCGGCCACAATGCTTAATGTGATGACCTCGTGATTTTGTGATCCCCAATTTCATTCAGGGAATGTTTTAGAATAATGTTTTGTATTTACATTAGGTTATACATGCCTTACTTTACTGTAAAGTTCTATGTATTCTGGAGGAATTTTAAATAATGTTTAATGTTTAAATTTCCTAACCTTTTTGAAGTAATGCATATACATATATATCGTCGTATTGACTTTTTACTCACTTAATGCATACTATGACTAGGATGATAGCATATTTCAATCTTAAATTGAAGGGAGATAAATAATGATTGCAAACAATTGAAGGGAGATAAATAATGATTGCAAGCAATGTAACTCTTGATTAAACACATTTATTTTAATGTTTTTCTTATTTTCTGAAATGAAGTTATATACTTCATTGTTGCCAGAAATGTGTCATTCCTGATACATGGACTTCAGTATGATTTAATATTCGCTTGTGTAATCTTTGATAAGCAGAACTATTTGTACTATTTACTTGTATACTCTACTGCTATACAGAAGTTGGTCAGATTAATTAAGGGTAGGTATAGGACACAGATGGAAACCTGTCTACAAATGGGTGGACATAAAATTACATGGAAACCAATCTAGAAATGGGTGAACATAAAATTACATGGAAACCAGCCACCAAAGGGTGAACATAAACTTACATGGAAACCTGTCTAGAAATAGGTGAACATAGAGTATATTCAGGTTTGCTGGGCCATGGTCAGTTGATAATGGACAGTTTCATTTGAGTTTAAAAAATCTTTTGAGAGCTTATCCTAATTGTAGCTGAAAAAAATAAAGACGGCATTCAATTGAATCAGTTTCAGTCTTTGGAACTCTTATTACTGAGAGTAGCATCTGATTCTTTTGAGATAAATGTTCAAACAACTTGTGAAAACTAGTAATAACCATATTGGTAGCAATTATCTCAACAACAAAGTTATTTGTCAAATGACCAAGGAAACACTGTAGTCTGCTAGTGGTCAGAAATGTGTTAAGAATAAAGATTCAGTATGTAATAATAATTGCCTTTGACTAATATATTGTTCATGACTTATTGTTTGTAGTAACTTGTGTATATTTTGTATTCAAAGAATTTTAAATGTGTCAAAATTTGGATGGAAAGGTTTTGTTCTTTTTATTTCTATTGTGACTCCACTGAACCAAAAGTGCTGAAATGGCAGATTTAACAACTATATTATAGATTTTGGGAATACAAGAATTTCAAAGACGCTTTTCTAGATTATTACCAAATATGGAAGAATTAGAGAAAATATTATATTTCAACACAGTCATGTATGTGTAATTACTGATATTAAATAAAATATTAATTGTTGTCCTAAAATTTTATAATATAATATGGTTCGCCAACATGGAGTAATCTGTGCCTTAATTGTCATCACAATACGTCTGATGAAAATTATTAATCAGCTGTGTGGTCTTTTACAATCATGGCAGACTAGCACTAAATTTGGTCAGACCAAAGTGGACCTTACCAGAGGAGGGAGTGGTTCAAATTTTGTCCAAAATGCTGAGCAACATTCAATCCAGTTTACACTGGAGAACACCTCTTGGTTGGCTTTGTCCAAAACGCTGAGCAACATTCAATCCAGTTTACACTGGAGCACACCTATTGGTTGGCTTTGTCCAAAATGCTGAGGAACATTCAATCCAGTTTCCACTGGAGCACACCTCTTGGTTGGCTTTGTCCAAAACGCTGAGCAACATTCAATCCAGTTTACACTGGAGCACACCTCTTGGTTGGCTTTATCTAAAATGTCAACATTGGAGGTCTTATAACGAGTCACCATCTTTATTTATTGTTGCACACTGAGTAGGGCATCTGTTCTCAGAATATGATAATAAATGTTCTAAAATTTTGTTCATATATCTAATCAATGTTTAGTATACATTTTTTTAAAATTCGCAAATGACGATAACTTGTAGTTTTTCTTTGTTCTTGGGAATATAGCATATTCTACAGTGGATTTATACAGTGATATAAAAGATGTTTGTTTTGTAAACATGGGCTGACATGTATAATTTAAGATTATTTATGTGTGTGCTACTGTTCTCAAGGACAATTATCGTGATATATGTATTGCAATACAAACTGGCTGGCAATACCCAGCTCTAGAACAATACTGCCTTGTAACTAGGTACATAAATTATATGCCAAATTAAAGAGCCTACAAAATGAGTTTTTTTTAAAAAGTGCACTTGGAGCTCATCAAGGAGCACTTGAAATAGTGTTTAAGTACAGATGACAGTACAAAAGTGTACATGACAAACCATCCTGGTCATGTAAGATTTCATTGTGCAAGATGTCATAAAATATAATCTTTGTCCCCTCTTGTCATCATTGTTCATCAAAAGAAAGCTTTTCTTCATTGTTTTTTAACTATGGTATTCGTGTGCAGTGACCACATTTTCAGTCACATTGCTAAATTTAGATTACGTATTTTCCATCTCATCAAATATACAATACATATAATGTCACCATGATGATTGACACATTTATTACTTGCTTCTAGAATTGTCAGCTTTCTCTCCTGTTCAATTTTTTCTGCAATATGAATATTTTCCTTTCAGATCCAAGGCGGCTTTGAAAAAGTTGAAAAAGTTTTTCAATACCGTACGATTTGTTTCCAAACTTAAACCATGGTGAGAACTTTCACCATAAGCATGCTGGCTAGCAAGCTTGTTAGCTACTAGCTAAAAGACTGAGTGCTTTGCTAGAAGGGTTTTGGATTTTTATGAACATATGCTATATCATGTAAATATTTGATACAGTGGTATAGGGGATATTTTAGCATGTAAAATACTGTATTATTCAGAGAAAACAAACAATTTTATATAAATGTAAATCACACAAGTTCCGGTTTCTTTTGAAAACCAATCACGTCTATTTAGGCATTATGGGATTGAGAAATACAAGCAAGATTTACTGATTTCTGAAATTGAAGACCTTTACAACATGCAAAAATTATGCACCTCCGAAAATGGAGATTTAGCAACGGAAGTGCTCCAGTAAGCATCAACAATTTTAAGCTTTGCAAAAACAGATATTAACACATTTATTTAAAAGAATTGTGCATAGTTTAAAATTACTTTCAAGAGATGTATAGATTGACTTTATTAAGTCATGAAAATTAACAAAGTAATGGGACTGCATGTTCGCAACTAATTTGTTGCTCTTAACAAATGGGTGTGACCTCAAAGTTGATCTGTGTAGGGATAACTGGATAGTAAACCACCAGATACCAGTCTAGTCACTTATTTAGTGACTATATTGCAGGGTGCATGTAAATGAGCAAAGTATAAGTCCTGTAAAATGTATGAAATTCAATCTTAGCCAAAATAGAAACAGGGAGAAAGGAAGTTAACGTGTCAGCCCTCATTATGTGTATGTATATCATAAATGAAATATTGTACTTAAGATGTTTTTCTTGTGTCTAACCTGTGAGGTGTACTATCCTGGTGGTGCATTTTATAACACTGTAAATATTAAATGCTCACATTTAACTCTTGGACAATTTCTCAAGCACTTTTTTTTTAATCACTTTAACTCGTTTTACTAGGTAGTACATATCATATACATACTGCCTTGTAACTAGGTATAAGTGATTAGGTTGCTTTGACCTGCTTTTTTTGCCACTAATAATTTTTTGAAAATACAGTATTTGGCTCAATTTCTCAGCAGCTACTTAACATAAACCATGAAATTTGTGAGTGAACTTTAACTTAAGGAGACTTGACTACTTCCTACTATTCAGTGTACAATAGGTCACATGGACTTGCTTGTATACAATGTTACTTTATTTACTAGTTTGAACATTAACCCAGATCTGATAATAATATGCTGTTAGATCAGGATCTGTGGTGTCATTCTACATAGGACTCTAAGCAACTGTCTGATCTGCTGTTGCATTATGGGAGGGCATATCCAGGTCTGTGGTCTGATCTGTTTATTAATTATGGGAGGTCATATCTGAGTTTATGGTCCACTCTGCTTTTGCATAATGGGAGGGTATATCTGGGTTTATGGTCCAGTCTGCTGTTGCATTATTGGAGGACATATCCAGGTCTGTGGTCTGATCTGCTGATGCATTATGGGAGAGCATATTTTATGGTTTAATATGCTGTTGCATAAAATGGGATTGCATATCAGGGTCTGTGGTCTGGTTTGCTGTTGTAGTATTGGGATGGCAGATATGGGTCCATGGTCTGATCTGCTGATACATTAGGTATATTAGGAGCTATGGTGACATCTCTTGCATTATGGGATGATAGATCTGGGCCTGTGGTCTGATTTGATGCATTATGGGAGGGTTTATGGTGTATGGTTTAATCTGCTGTTGCATAAAATGGGATTGCTTATCAGGTTCTGTGGTCTGGTTTGCTGTTGTAGTATTGGGATGGCAGATGTGGGTCCATGGTCTGATCTGCTGATTAGATATATTAGGGACTATAGTGACATCTCTTGCATTATGGGATGACAGATCTGGGCCTGTGGTCTGATTTGATGCATTATGGGAGAGAAGATAATGGCTCTGTTGTCTGATCTGCTGATGCATTATGGGATGGCAGCCAAAATAAAGGTATAACTTACACCTTAAATTTTAATGATACTGGTAGCATACAAGACAGTCAAGACATACCATTTAGCAGAATTAAAAAATACACATGTATAAGCTCACGAACATTGTAATAAGTATAACAATTATAATGCAAATTGTAATTTAAGAGAACTTATAAAAACTACTGTCTGTCAATCTCTTTGTAAATGAAAGCAGGGACGAAAGATTCCTTGTCCAGGAGCACGTGGTAGTTACAAATTCTACAAGTTTTATGTCACTCAGCCATAATTTATGGTATAAATTGAAGGACAAAATACAAAGTTTAGCATTTGTGTGTAATATTGAATTGGGACTGTTAGGACAGTAAATTCTCGATTTATGCGTATTTGACTTATCCGTGTCTTGCAGTTATGTGAATTAATGTTAACATCCAAGAAGAAACATGCAACCCAAAATGCATGTCATTCTCATATATATGTGAACATGCAGCATGGGTTCCCAAGCAGGATCCAACATTTTTTAATGTTTGTTTGACCGGGATGAAGATTTTTCTCCCCATTGAATGGATTCAAATTACGCGAATCAGACATGCGCAACATTTCTGAGGAATGCATTATATGCGTAAATCATGGGTTTACTGCACATTTATTTTCTATACTCTGAAGAATTTCAAAGTCATTCCTTTCTACCACTGTATCATTCATAATGACATGTACCTTGTTTTCTTCCCTAGGTCTACTAGCATAACATTATCTCATATTTTAACTTGCTGGAAAACATGTTTCTTATTTGGTCTTAAATTGAAGTGCTTTTGATTTTTGAATCATGGTTCATATTCAAACAGTAACACTGCTAAAATCTAGATTTACCTTACATACCCACTTATAAGTCCAATCCAGCTGCAAGCAACATAGACCCTGATCAGCTTTCACATTATGCGCTGGCAGATCAGAGTCTCTAAATTTGTTTGTTCTACTGATTACTGAGAAGAAAATGCATAGACCAAGATCTGCCAGTACATTGTATGGTGAATGATCTGGGTCAGTGCAGTGTGCATTTGGATTTAATTTATAAGTGAGCATATATGGTATGCAGAGAAATGGTTCTTGCCTTAGGAACTTGTCATTATTTTGGAAGACTATGTCATATTACCCAAACGGAAATGAACGTGTTTTCTAATTAATGCAACTTTTGAAAGACTAAATAAGGTCAGTGTTTTCATAGCAGTATATTTGTTTCTTTCTTCTTTAGTTTGCATATATGTATGTGAACACCACTATCATTATAGTTGCATTATTTCTATTGTGTCTGTTCTTTCAAGTACCCTGGAAGATGTTTGTGTTGTGTTTTTTATATTAAAAGAATGAATCATAATATATGTATATTATATTTTAAGGAAGTTTGTAAATATGTTATGGCTTAAGGGATTTTTTATTTTATGTATATATATTTAGGTTACCTAGGAAATATATTTTCTTGTTTTTATATCATTCCTTGAAAAATCAACTTTTCACCACCAGTAGCTTTTTATTATTACCCTTTTACAGCATAAACCAGTAAATAAACCCAGAGATTTATCCATTTTTAAAATAAAAAAAAAAATTATTTCTAAAGAGAAAAATTTAAGACCATGATGTAGATTTCATGGAATTAGTGTTGATAATTGGAAATTTCCTTAAATTAACTATGGCATTTATATGGCACAATGGGTGGGAATTCCATTAAGTATGGCGTTTATACAGCATAGTGAGTGGAAATTCCATTAAATTAAGTATGGCATTTATAGGACACAATGAATGGAGTGACCTATGCCAGAGACAAAATTGTATCATGATTTAAGTTATTGCACATCATATAAAGCTAACTATGAAATAGTGTGGTGATTGGAAGAAGTTATTGCACATCATATAAAGCTAAAGATGAAATAGTGTGGTGATTGGAAGAAGCTGTTGCATATCATTTAAAGCTAAAGATGAAATAGAGTGGTGATTGGAAGAAGTTATTGCTCATCATTTAAAGCTAAAGATGAAATAGAGTGGTGATTGGAAGAAGTTATTGCATATCATTTAAAGCTAAAGATGAAATAGTGTGATGATTGGAAAAAGTTGTTGCACATCATTTAAAGCTAAAGATGAAATAGTGTTGGAAATATAATTGTGTTGTTTTTTAACTATCACAAATAGAGAATTTCATGAAGGTGACTCTGAGTTCAGTGCTACAACAACAGATCAAGCAGGAGGGGCAGCTTGTTTTCTACTTGTCTGACAGTCTGTTTATCAGAAGGGACAGCTTGGTTTCCACTTGTCTGACAGTCTGTTCATCAGGAGGGGCAGCTTGGTTTCCACTTGTCTGACTGTTAATCAGGATGAGCAGCTTGGTGACATTTGGTTTATCAGGTGGGTCAGCTTGGTGACATTTGGTTTATCAGGTGTGTTAGCTTGGTGACATTTGGTTTATCAGGTGGGTCAGCTTGGTGACATTGGGTTTATCAGGTGGGTCAGCTTGGTGACATTCAGTGTATCAGGTGGGTCAGCTTGGTGACATTTGGTTTATCGGGTGGGTCAGCTTGGTGACATTGGGTTTATCAGGTGGGTCAGCTTGGTGACATTGGGTTTATCAGGTGGGTCAGCTTGGTGACATTCGGTGTATCAGGTGGGTCAGCTTGATGACATTTGGTTTATCAGGTGGGTCATCTTGGTGACATTTGGTTTATCAGGTGGGTCAGCTTGGTGACATTCGGTTTATCAGGTGGGTCAGCTTGGTTTCTTCTTTTGTGACAGTCTGCTCATCAGGAGGGGCAGCTTGCTTTTTGCTTGTCTGACAGTCTGTTCATTAGGAAGGGCAGCTTGCTTTCCACTTGTCTGAGTTTGCTCATCTCTAAAGCACTTGGCTATTGTGGCTAATATAATTCTAAACAGTTTCAAGTTTACATTTTGAAGTAGATACCGTATGTAATTGCTTATAAGTTGATTGCATCTGCAAACTATGCAGAGATCTGCCATTGGATAATGTGCCAGCAGATCTGGGTCTGTGCAGTTTGTAGTAATCAGTAGAACAAACAACATAAACCCTGACCCACCAGTGTATTATGGGATGGCAGATCAGTGTCTATGGTGTTTGCAGTTGGGCTTGATTTACAAGCAAATTTATATGGCAATAATGAATTAGATATAATTTTGACAAAGGAGTCACAGAAATGACTCGCTGATAGAGATGCAATTACTGGAAAATTTATTCGTGTACAGCTGTATAAATTTATTTGTGTACAGCTGCATAAAGCTTAAATTCTGTTAATATTTTAATCTCATTATCAACCAATTGAACGAGGGACATAGGTATAACTTTTCCAGCATAAGTGGCAATGGTGTTGTTTTCAACATTTTAACTTGAGATTTTGTTTTAAAGGTTTTGAAAGTGATATAACTTCAGCAGTTTCTTTATTCAAACAAAACCTTAGGACAAAATTAGATTATACATAAAGCTTATGTAAGTGATATATGTGGAAACATGTCTTGCATATTTAACACCTTCACAGCCTTGACACTTCATCCCTGTGAAACCCTTGAGTGTATATATACCTAGTAGATTGTTATACGTGTACTTAATGAACAAATTTGTATGGAGTTGTGACTCCTTATTCATTGATGGTTATGCATTAATGCATTTTGGATGGGTATCAGTTCTTTCATTCATACATTGACAGTGATTCAGTTAATGCTCCACTCTGAATAAGTTATGTATTTGTAACAATGCTAAGTTTGTTTTAGGTGCAATGGGCAAATCTTCACTCCAGTTTAGCTCTTTCCATCTTTTTGGTGCAGTAATGTAAATAAAAGTGGGATTGATATAAAAACCTAAACTTTGCATAGGTTGTAATTTTTACCATTATAACTACTGGTAGTCATATTTTACCATGATCTGATCATATATTCATGACGAATGAAGCACTTATAGCCCTTGTGGATGTGAACTCTTTTCTGTGTCACCGGGTGCAGATGAGCTGTACAGTCCCAAATAGTTCGCTGTTTGACATTAAATTGATTTTGTCTAAGAGTCTTGATACATGGGTGAAATTTTGTGTTCTTCATTATATTTAGAATGCATCTACATTTGGCATCAGCTTCTTGTAAGTACACTTGTAAAATATTATCATAGAGTAAACCCCTGCCATAATGAACCTTGCTAATACAAATTCCTTCATATAACACCCACATTGTACATACTGAGAATAGTTCATTGTAACAAACATTGCATTATAATAAACAATTGATATGGAATCCATGTTGTTTGTTATAGCAGGGGATATATTGATTAATCCTGACACTAATACCTTTGAAGTTAACATACTTGTATTCTAGAACTTAATGTACAATCATTGATTAGTCTTTGTATGCCATATTGTTTTCAGTTTCATTTTACATGAAAATCTTTAATGAATCACCAGCTGTGTTTTATTTATCAACCATTTTGATCTTTGTTTGACTTATAAAGCCTGGAGCTAAATGATTATTCCATTTTTCAGTACAATCCTGAATTCTTCATGCCATTTATCATATATCAAAGTGTAATCGATCAAGTGCACAAACAATTTTGGTACTTTTTTATTTTAATTATACTCAAGCTTCTAAGTCTTGGTTGGATTTGGATCAGATATTTACATCGTTACTAAACAATTTTTGTTGGTTATTTAGTTTGTGCATAAAATATCTGGGCATGTGCATAAAATATTTGGGCATACAATGTCTGATTGACTTGCTTTGTATACATACATGTAGTCATCTTTGAGACTATTTGAGATTCATTATTTTTCCATCGCCAATATATATATTTTGTTTCAGAAGCATTTTTGGCATCATTGCATGGTCTTGTTCCATTAATTGCACTTGTATTGTTTATTAACAAAATTTGTCAGATTGTGAAAAGTTCTGACATCACCCTGTGCACATACATAATGTAGCATGGGAATGAACATACTAATCTTGATTGCAAGTTTATCTATTGGTGATGTAATCATTCCTGAAATATTAAAGTTTTGTTTCATGTTAAGTTACCTTATAAAGTACTTTGAATTACAGGCATCCTTTAACATTTCAAATTGAATTACAGGCATCCTTTAACATTTCAAATTGAATTACAGGTATCCTTTGACATTTCAAGTTGAATTACAGGCACCCTTTAACATTTCAAATTGAATTACAGGCATCCTTTAACATTTCAGATAGAATTATAGGCATCCTTTATCATTTCAAATTGAATTACAGGCATCCTTTAACATTTCAGATTGAATTATATGCATCCTTTATCATTTCAAATTGAATTAAAGGCACCCTTTAACATTTCAAATTGAATTACAGGCATCCGTTAACATTTCAGATTGAATTATATGCATCCTTTATCATTTCAAGTTGAATTACAGGCACCCTTTAACATTTCAAATTGAATTACAGGCATCCTTTAACATTTCAGATTGAATTATATGCATCCTTTATCATTTCAAGTTGAATTACAGGCACCCTTTAACATTTCAAATTGAATTACAGGCATCCTTTAACATTTCAGATAGAATTATAGGCATCCTTTAACATTTCAAATTGAATTACAGGCATCCTTTAACATTTCAGATTGAATTATATGCATCCTTTATCATTTCAAATTGAATTACAGGCACCCTTTAACATTTCAAATTGAATTACAGGCATCCGTTAACATTTCAAATTGAATTATAGGTGATGCTTGATTTACACCAATAAGATTTACACTTTCATTTTAACTCCCTTTATAATGAAGAAATAACATTCAATTTGTGCCACAGTACTCATATTTACACCATTACTGGCGCCATGTGATGTGTCTCGCATGCAGCTCACGTACATGCATTGACATTACTTTCGATTTGCGCCATAACCTCAGGAATGCATCTATGGCATAATTGAAAGTCACCAGTACAGGCATCCTTTAACATTTCAAGTTGAATTACAGGCACCCTTTAACATTTCAAATTGAATTACAGGCATCCTTTAACATTTCAAATTGAATTACATGCATCCTTTAACATTTCAAATTAAATTACAGGCATCCTTTAACATTTCAGTCACCAGTACAGGCATCCTTTAACAATTTAAATTGAATTAAGGCATCATTTAAGATTTAAATTTAACTGGATAATATTACATGTACTTTGCAAAACTTTCCTAGAAATTGGGAAAATTAAAATCACTATAATTAGGAATACAGTAGAGCCTGTCCTGAAAGACCAACCCTTCTTAAGAAAAAGTTGTCTCTCAAGACAAATTGCAATATGTAGTCAAAAAATCTGTGCATGGAGAACCTGGTTTTCCAGGATAGGTGGTCTTTCATACTAAGTGGTCTCTCAAGACAGGTTTTACTGTTGTAATAGGAATCATGTTTTTATAAAGTATTTATAAAGTATTATATTTTGTACCAGATTTCTTGTGTGCTTCACGGTGATCGTATCGTAATTCATCTTTTGACCCTTGTAATTTTTATTGCATTTTTTCCCCTTAAATTGACATTTACTTTATTTGAACATGAGTCTGTGTAGAAAAAGTATATTTAAAAGATAATAATTTAAAAAACTTGATTGTGTTTCAGTTTTAGTGAGAGTTATTTCACAGTTAAAGGTGCAGCACTCATCCTTCCACAAAATGATTATGAGGGATTCTACACTCGCAGGCTCAACACTAGTAATGGAGGTACTGTAAATTAATTTTCCTTTGTGGGTATCTCTGTTTTCAAGGCTTTGAAAAATACCATTTTATTGGTAGTGTAATCATTAGACAAGCCTCAGACAGAAATAATCCAAGACACTTTATGTTGGGTAATTTAATAAGGGGCATGTTGCAAGCATAGAATCCTTGAAAACTGATACCCCTTGAATAAACAATTCATAGTAATATGGGTCATGAAAACTACATAACTTTCAGTCACATGTTAACCTTTAAAACCAATAATAGGATCTATCAGCTTTTTAATTTATTAATAGGACATATCACATTTTTAAGTTATTAATAGGACATATCACATTTTTAAGTTATTAATAGGATATATCACATTTTTAAGTTATTAATAGGACATATCACATTTTTAAGTTATTAATAACATACCACATTTTTAAGTTATTGATAGGGCATAACACATTTTTAAGTTATTAATAGGGCATAGCACATTTTTAAGTTATTAACAGGGAATAACACATTTTTAAGTTATTAATAGGACATATCACATTTTTGAGTTATTAATAGGGCATATCACATTTTTAAGTTATTAATAGGACATATCACATTTTTAAGTTATTAATAGGGCATATCACATTTTTAAGTTATTAATAGGGCATAACACATTTTTTACGTTATTAATAGGACATATCACATTTTTAAGTTATTATAGGGCATATCACATTTTTAAGTTATTAATAGGACATATAATTTTTTTAAAGTTATTAATAGGATGAGTCAGTTTTACGTCATTAATAGGACATGTCAGTTTTACATGTCATTAATAGGACATGTCAGTTTTACATGTCATTAAAAGGACATGTCAATTTTACATGTCATTAATAGGACATGTCAGTTTTACATGTCATTAATAGGACATGTCAGTTTTACATGTCATTAATAGGACATTTCAGCTATAATTGTCATTAATAGGACATATCATCTTGTAAATCCTTAAAAGGTGATGTCAGATTTACATGACATTAATTGACATGTTAGCTTTTAAAAATTTAATAGGACATATCTGCTTTTTCATTCAGTAATAGGAAAATAAGGCTTTCTAAGTCATTAATAGGACATGTTAACTTTTCAGTCATTAATAAAAACTTAAAACAAAACTTTATCATAATTGATCACACACCAGCTTGTAAGTACATGTTAGCTTATGTTATGCTCTTGCATCTATTGTGAGACGTCCATACGTGATTGTGATTCGCATATTCTTAAAACCATGTATCAGAATTTGACCACATTTGACATCTTAGCATGATGCTCTTTCAGATTTGTTAAAATAATACTGATCCACAATCAGCTAGGCCACCATTACTAAAAACAGAAAAACCTTGAAACAACTTCTTCTCAAGAGGGGCCTGCCAGAATTTCACCAAATTTGACAGAAAGTACCTAGGCATGAAATGCTGTCAAATTTGTTAAGAGGGTGCCATTGTCATTATCCACTATCAAATATGGCTGCCATTACAAAATTGAAAAAAGTGTTTAAATGATTTCTTCTAAAGAACCACTGAGCAGATGTGGACAGTAGTTGACAGAAAGCATTCTGGTACAAAACGGTTTCAGATTTGCCGAGATGATACAGATTCCCTCAGGTGACGCAGATCCACCATCAATAATGTCATCATTACATAAAAAAAGAAAAACATTGAAACAGCTTCTCAAAAACCATTCACCAGAATTAATCCAAGTTTGACGGAAAGTATTACACAATGAAGGTTGCTCAGATTTTTGTGAATTCAAAACCGATGCACATCCATGTGTCATATATAGCTATGATTGCTAAAAATTAAAAAACCTTGAAATAATTCTGAACAGTTTTGACCAAATTTGACAGAAATATCCATGTATATATGCCTTTGTTTTTGGTTTTTACATAGCATGCCAATCCACTATCAAATATGGCTGCTGTTAAACAGACATACCTAAAAGTGACATCTTAAATAAAAAATGTCAACAGAATCTGACCAACTCTAACAAAAAACATCTTGGCATGGAGGGCTTTTAGATTTTTACTCAAATGATGCCTGTCCACCAGCAATATGGCAATCATTAGTAAAGTTAACAAAATTTTAAGTGACCTCTCAGAAACTGCCCATTAGAATTTTTCCACATTTAAGAAAAGGGCTTAAATATGGCCACTGTTAATGGTACTTGAAAATCCTTTCAGTGATGTCGCAAAAATCTCAGTAGAATTTGACCAAATTTGACTGACAGGATCATTTATGTTTGTACAAAATGATGCCAGTCTGTTATCAGATATGGCTTCCACTATTAAAATTAGAAAACTTATTTTTTCAACTAAAAAACTGCCGAAAAAGTTTTATTAAGTTTCACAGAAACCATCTGTGCTTGAAAGTGTTTACATTTATACAAAAGATATCAATCTCCCATCACATTTGGTGGACATTACCAAAAACATAAAAACAGTTAACATATCTTTACCTTAAAAATATGCTCAACAGAATTTTACTGAGTGAAAGCACATTGGCAATATTTGACAGGTGATGTTGATTTGCTGTCAACTATGGATAAATTTATAAACAGTTGTTTCCATAATAAATACAATCAAAGAAACCTTGAAACAGTTGTTCCCATAACAATACAATCAAAGAAACCTTGAAACAGTTGTTTCCATTACAATACAATCAAAGAAACCTTGAAGCAGTTGTTTCCATAACAATACAATCAAAGAAACCTTGAAACAGTTGTTTCCATAATAAATACAATCAAAGAAACCTTGAAACAGTTGTTTCCATAACAATACAATCAAAGAAACCTTGAAACAGTTGTTCCCATAACAATACAATCAAAGAAACCATGAAGCAGTTGTTTCCATAACAATACAATCAAAGAAACCTTGAAGCAGTTGTTTCCATAACAATACAATCAAAGAAACCTTGAAGCAGTTGTTTCCATAACAATACAATCAAAGAAACCTTGTAACAGTTGTTCCCATAACAATACAATCAAAGAAACCTTGAAACAGTTGTTTCCATAACAATACAATCAAAGAAACCTTGAAACAGTTGTTTCCATAACAATACAGTCAAAAGAAACCTTGAAACAGTTGTTTCCATAACAGATACAATCAACAGCACAATTGTTGCACCCAGGATCCCAAGGGTAGGGGACACTCACCCCCACCCACCCCCAAATCACGGGATATACAATATTTTAAAAGGGATAAAGGAATATAGTACTACAGTGAGATAATTTTATTTGCATCAACAGTTTTGCAATGTTAACGTTAATAATGCCATGCCAGCTTTGTCGAATGCACCTGTGTTTAAGATGCAACACTGAACAGTATTGAAAGAAATGTCTACAGAATGCATTTGACAGATCCATATTTTTGTAGCAATTATTCATGCTTTTGGTTATTGGGCAGAGGTCAGCCATGTTTTCATACCCATTTCTCTTGTTTGCCTCGGTCAATTGTCAGCATAAATTAGATAATTATTTTTCCAATAATATTTGTCACCCCTTTTTTTGATTGTTCTATTTGATGAACCAGCCCATCTTAATACATATGGAAATGGGAAAAATCCATCAAATTTTAATGTACCCAGAACACAGAAAATGTGGGCATAACAATCAAAGTCGGCAGATGAAATTTTTTGTTGTCATTTATTTGTAACAAATACAATTTCTTTTGCAGGAGATATACAGAAGCATCTTCAAGCTATGTTCTGTTGGTTACGACCAGAAGACACAATCAAACTGGTAAGCTGCATGCCAGAACATCATATCAATCTTGTTTGTTTTCCCATAGACTTCGAACAAAAGATGTATGTACTTTTCTGTAGGCCTGCCTGCCAGGAAAATTTGTAATCATCTTAAAGTTTGTTTACGCCATTCGACTCTTTACACATTCATGAAGCAATTCCATTTTTTGCCAACACATTCTGATGCCTCAGGCTGCTTGTGTACAGAGACTGCCTACTCCAAGTGATTTTGTTACATGATATGCATTCCTGTATTTTGTTGTCTCTCCATGAATGTGGTGTTACCATTTTCTATCCATCTATCCCTCATATGGAACAGATTCATAGGCACCTGCACATAGGGGCATGGATTTTGTCTCTAAACATGTTTTTGCCTGCATCCATAAAACTTAATAGCTGGGCACTACATGTTTGCTCCCCCCCCCCTTTTCGAAAATAATACTGCGAACACCCCAGAACATATTGGAGGATTGAAGTGGTATTGTGTTGATTGTATATTAGAGAGACCTACATGACTCCTAAAGGGTGAATCTTAAATAATTTTGATCATGTTTTTTTAATTTTACTTGTTTTACCTTTATCATTTATTTTATATACATTTACAGACTTAACATCTTTGATCACCACCTGTTAGCCAATGTTGTTTTGATATGCAGTTAAACCCTTGTACTACTACTTTCATCTGTCAATCCATCTTTTGTCTAGTTTTTGCTCTGAGGTCCCTGTGGAGGGACATTAATGTTCCATGAACATATTTCTTCTTCAAATACATTAACTGATCATAAAATATGAGAACATGCACTTCCTTGCAAGTTGAACCTGCCCAAGCTAAGAAAGATGCTTAATCACATCTTTTGGCAGCAAAACTTGCTACATGTTTCTCCTGAGATGGAAGTCAGACAAGAGTGGTCTCCTTGTGGATAGAGGAATTGATGCCAAATCATGCCATTCATCTGCTACCACTCTGTTGTCCATCATGACTCTGTTGTCCATCATGACTCTGTTGACATTTACTGGTTACCACTCTGAAGGCCATGTTTTTCATCTGATTTTTTATCAGACTCTGTTGGCCTAGTGGTTCGAGCGTGTGCCTAGGATGCAGGAGGTCGTGGGCTTGAACCCCAGCAGAGTCAATCCAAAGACTTATAAAAAAATGATATTAACAGCTGCCTCTCTAGGTGTTCAGCATTAAGAGGTTAGTGTTAGGATTGGTCGACCTGGTGTCAGGATAACGTCACTGGGTGGGACATCATGCTATAAGTCTGTGGCATGATGCCCCATTGCTAGACATCACTATAAACTGCCACACTGCAGACATCGTAGTGATATGACTGAAAAATTGTTAAAGCTACGTTAAAAATCCAAATCACGCACGCACACATACATCAGACTTGGAACTGAGTTGTATGTCATCAGTATCTTGAAGAAGTATGAATATGAGCGAGATAAGTGTGTGTGTGGGGGGTGGGTGTTGGTGTGGGGTGGGGTGGGGTGGTGGTAAACCCTTGTTACCAATTTGGAGGCCACATTTCTGATCTGATTTGGATCAAACATGGAATATATGCTTATATTGTGAAGATCACTGTTAAGTTCAACAGTGAGATTAAACCATTCATGTTAATGAGGTTATCGTGGATCTGATTGGCTGAGCTTGATGCCAGTCTGGAGTTTGAATTTTTTAGACTTGGAAGGTATACTTGTATCATCAAGAGCTTGGACAAATTCATGAGTGAGTGAGATCCATGTCTGTTAATGAGGCCAGTTTGCCTCTGATTGCCTGAACTTTTTACCCACTCTGGAGTCCATATTTCTGATACGATTTTGATCATATTTGCATACATTCTGATATCAAGATCTCAGAGAGATTTGATAACGAATAAGTTGCATGTATATTGATCTGCTTGTCTGATAGTCTGTTCATTAGTATGGAAAACTTGGTTTTTGCTTCCACTGACAGTTTGTTCATCTCTAAAGCACTTGACTATTGTGGCTAATATTCTAAACAGTTTCAAGTTTACATTGTGAAGTAGATACCTTATATACTTGCTTATAAGTTGATTGCATCTGCATACTACACAGAGATCTACCATTGCATATTGTGTCAGAAGATCTGGGTCTGTGCAGTTTGTAGTAATCAGTAGAACAAACAGCATAGACCCTGACCCACCAGTGTATTATGGGATGGCAGATCAGAGTCTATGGTGTTTGCAGTTGGACTTGATTTACATAATCTTTGACAGGTTTGAATATGATTATATTAATTAGGTGGTCTCACATCTGTTTGGCTGAACTTGTTACCACTTTGGAGGCCATTCTTCTTATCTAATTTCGATTAAACATGGAATATAGTAAAGATCACAGTCAAGTTCAAAAGGGAGCTTGATCAATGTGTGTTAATGAGGTCATTTAGCATCAGACTGGCTAAGCTTGATGCCACTCTGGTGTTTGCATGTCTCAGGAGCTTGGACAAATTCGATAATGAGTGAGATCTAAACATATTGATGAGGTCACCTTGCATCTGATTGCCTGAACTTGTTACCATTCTGGAGTCCATATTTTTTGTATGATCTTGATTATATTTGCACTATATACTAATATCATCAAGATCTTAGGGAGATTTGATAATGAACAAGATGCGTGTATGTTAATGAGGTGATTTTGCATGTCCATTAAGTGTTACTATTAGCAAGACCTGCATGTTTTAATGACTATCAGTGCAGGTAGTATTGGCTCTCTGTTTGTATTCAGTATAATTTTGCTTTTAAAATAACTGGTTTCTCTCTCTCTAAATGAAGCCATGTAAGTCAAGGGAATTAACTAATGATATTGACTATAGAGAATCATATTTTTGGGACCACAGAGTTCTTCCCCATGCAAAAATTATGGAAACAAGTAAAAAATATATTTTAAAAGACAAAATGCAGAACTTTTAACCCTTTACTCTGCATATCATTGTGGATGTTGAGCTGCCTAATTTGCACAGGATCGATCCATGAAGGAAGTAATTTGACATCCCTTTTGAGCTTACTTCTTGTGAAATAATAATTTCCTTTATCATGGAAAATTTGTTGTGGACACTGCATCATGGGCATTGGGTATACTTTATTTCACTATGCAGAGGATGAAATCATTAGTTGCCATGGCAGCCAGTTCCAGCCTAAAATGCGTAAAAATCATGAGAAAATTACAAATTTTTCAGTATTCATATATATTGATTTTACTACGTTCTTGCCAGATCAGTCATGCTTTTATGATTGAGAAAGCGAGATTTTCTAATTATCTGGCTTATCGTCCAAGTTCCAAATATGTGCATATCAGGTGTTTGTTTCAAGCGACATGTTCAGAGTGAAGACTTAAAGCTAGTAAAGTTTTGGCAGTATATTTCTGTGCTTATATTTTTCTTTAATATATATATCTCACATGATCTTAAACATTTCAGGTACAGAAACTATTTTGGTTTACATTAAAGTTTGTTGAAATTTATACCAGTTTTTAAGGTTTGGTAATAGTTCAAGCATGCAGATATTAAACCTGATTTTATAACATCTCCAAACTATGAATGTTCAGTTCAAAAGAAGTTGAAAGAAGTCAGAAGAATGACAAAAAATTTATACAAAGCACAAAGATAATGTAGTATAATCATTCATATGCATAATTATTCACATATGTACATATATATATACTTAGATACTTATATTTATTTTGGTCCAGACTCAAGGAATATACAGTGATGATGATAGATGATCAACCAAGCTCATATATCCAAAGGTCAGAATTTTCTGACGAGAAACTGAGAAATCAGCTTTAAAATGTGTTACAAGATTTTCATGTTGTTACAAATTTTAAATAAGTGGAATTATTGTATATAATATTGTATTTGTTTGTTTTGTATTATGAAAGAAAAGTTTACATACAAAAACAGATTTTAATTCGCTAAACAATCCTCAAAATCCAATTGTGTTCCACTTTTAAATCTATTGTTCATTCTCAAAATCCAAGTGTATTCCACTTTCATATCTATTGTTCACTCTTCAGAAATGATGACACGATGTACATCAAGCCAGCAAACTCAACAAATGATATATGTTACTTAACCCAATACACTTTAACTGTGTCACTGCATTAGGTTTTTCTGTACAAAGTGTTTAACAAGCTTTCTGTCTGGTAACAAAATATGTGTATGTATAAACCAAGTGTACTGAGTTGTCAGTAAGAAGTACAACAGAAGTTCTAAAATCCTATCACCAGTGCTAGTGATTAATAGAGCATATTAGTGTAAAGAGTGGCAGGGTTATGTGAATTAAAAGCTTGGAAAGAAAGAATTGGTTTTTGGCAATATGAAATTAATTTATCTCTTTTCTGTATCCCTTGTTAATGAAAACTTGTGATGTTTGCTTGGTTTCATCCTTCTGTTGATTTTCTGTGCTGAAAAGGTTGTGGAATTTTCAAAATCTTAAGACCTGCAAACATCATCCCCTGTCATTATCAGTGCAGAAGCTACTTGAAATACATACTTGGGGACAGTAATAAAATACTGCTATTGATTTAAAACAAAAGTTTTAGCAGATCCTTGGGGAGTTGACCTTGATATCAGTATTGATGTGGAATATTTAGTGTATTTAATAATTTTAATGCTTTTTGAAAGTGAAGTGCTTGGTTTACTCAGTGAGGGACTCAGTGCATCAACTTTCTTGTGAAATTCAACAAATTATGAACTATAATGATTTGAAAATGATATATCACATTAAATAAAGATGTAAAAGCATTGAAACACGTTTCTGTTAGGACAGATCCAACTTTTTACTTTAACTATTTGATTAGAAGAGATGAGCAGAATTTATTGTGCCATGTGACTAACAGTATTTCCTTGTTTCTAAAAATGCACAAATATTCAAGGACAGCATATGTACATTTTTTTCTGCCTATCAGTATTACACATAATGAGTAAATGTTTTTCAAATATAAAAATTCTTGTTTTTGTTTTACAAAATGGGAATTCTTGGGCATATTTTTTGCTGAAATGGGAGATATAAACTTACGCAGTGAACACATGTTAGTAATGTATTTTTAGTACACAGCCTCATTCCAAAATTCAAAGTTTGCTCTAATCATCCTCTGTTTTCGTGAAATGTTGTTTACAACTAACTGGACTAACTGGACTGGTTCAAAGATTGGTATATACCCATCTGTATTATGAAAAATCTTCAACAGCACTATTCAAAATTTCAAATGACTTCACGTTGTAACCTGAATTTCAAATGACTTCACGTTGTAACCTGAAGATGCAGAGCACATGTTTACAAATAGCACAGAAAAAGGATGAATGTAGACTGAATTGAGGAGTTGCTTTAATGTAGACTGAGTTACAGTTGCTTTAATGTAGACTGAGCTACAGTTGCTTTAATGTAGACTGAGTTACAGTTGCTATAATGTAGACTGAGCTACACTTGCTTTAATGTAGACTGAGTTACACTTTCTTTAATGTAGACTGAGTTACACTTGCTTTAATGTAGACAGAGCTACAGTTGATTTAATGTAGACTGAGCTACACTTGCTTTAATGTAGACTGAGTTAAGTTGATTTAATGTAGACTGAGCTACACTTGCTTTAATCCTGTGAATAAACTAATGATTTGCTTCATAGTTACATTTTTAGATTCATTCTCACAGCCGTATAAGCGATAGTTATGGGTATAAAGACTTCGTTTTATTAGTAATGGGTATCTTAATTAGGTCTGTCATGAAAGGCATTAAATGACATCATGATACAGTAAAGAGGCTCACTTCAATAAGCATCAGGATGCAGTAAAGGGTTAATAGAACAATTGATACAAATTAGCAGGATAATTTATCTCATGGCTTAAAATGAAGAGTAAGTATTTTTTTTAAAAAGAAGTATTGTAAGAGAAAATGTAAAATTTCAGGCCAGCATTTAAATATGTGTAATATTGTAATTAAGGATAAGAATTTCTGTACACAGTTATAGATATTTAATTACAAGAGCCAAGTCCAACTCCAGGGTCAGCTCCCTCAAGTATTTTCCTATTCTCCTAATGTATTAAGACCAGGTAATGTATTTGAAGAACACACCGATGTTATGAGTAAAATATGTTGCATCAGTAATTCATAAGCAGTCATAATATTAGGTACAGTCACCTGAGCCTTCTCCATAGTTACACCCTATGAAGATTATGCAGTGATGATTGACAAGATTGGCACCAATCCCTTCTATCCAAAGGGAGACCATTCTTGTCTGACTTGAAAATTCCCCCGTTTTCCCAGAACCAGCTATAAAACATACATAAGGTTTATTTTAGCTTGGGATGTTGTAACTTGCAAGTTAGTGGATGTTCTCCTAATTTATTATGATCAGGTAAGTATTATCAAAAAACAATTGTATTCCAAAAATTAGGTTTTAATTTTGTCAGAGACACAATACACAGCATTTCCAAAGATGACGTTTTGACATTTGAATTTCTGTTTATCCTTAATATTTTATTTAATGATATATGTTATATATAATTTACATATTAGGCTGTCAGATTGGAGAGTAACAACCCAAAGTACATCCGTTACATGGTGGTGATGTCATGCAGTGGTTGCCATGATACAGAGGAAGCAGCAGTTCTGGGACTCGATCTTAATGATGAAATAGCAACAATTGGACTTGTCTTTCCTATATGGGCACACACCAAACTGAATCTGGAAGGAGATGGGTAAATGCATATAACATTGACAGTATTAAAGGTCTTCAGGAATATTTTGGTCTTCTTTTAGAAAAAGCACACAAAACATTGTTAGTATGTTTTAGTGGTATCATTATGTGACTTGTGGAAAAATCAATTTTTTTGATGTCCCTGCTGCTTGCAGCTGGGGCATCTTTATTTGGTCATGTTGAACAATCCATCACCATGTGTGTTTGTTTACTCATGTAGACAAATAATATTTGGTCTGGCATATTTGGATGCATTATGTAGATGACCTAATTTAATTTTAAGGCTATTACAGTAGTTTTTCAGTTTTTTGCACATTTTTAACTTTTTTGTTAATATGGACTTTTTCTTGAGCCCATGTTAATGGGAAGGGTGATAAAGTGATAATTTTTCCACCAGTGGTGTTGATGTCAACAGTTTGTTATGGTTTTGGTTAAAGTTTATTGTTTGTGTAGATTTCCATTGGTAGAGTCTCATTCTACGTAGACATTTCATTTTACGACATGTTCGCTTTCTCCTTTTATCTTGGAGTGAAGGTCACAGTCCTAGAAAGTCTGCTTTACTGTTTTGGTTAAACTTTTTTCATTCCTTTATGTTTCCAAAACCTCATGTTGGATTTTCTATATACATGGGATGAATCATTATGAAGGTAAGACCTATTTGACCTTGGGTTCAAGGTTACAGTTACAGAAAATATGCATTAACTTAAGGCTTTGGTTAAAGTCTGTTTATTTGCTTTTATTTCCAAAAGTCCTTGCTGAAATAGAGTATTATGAAGCTAAATCAATTCATTAAGTGACATGCTATCTTCGCACTATAACTTTGTGGACAGATTTGCAGTCATCAAAATTTTCACTTAGGTTTTGCTTCATTTTTTAAAATTTTTTTTCTGCACTGTAACTCATCTTCTCCACCATCTGCAGTTATTAAATTCTGTGGATGGCTTGCACATAGGATAAAGAAGAACCCTATTAATTTTAGGTCAAAGGTCATTTGCCTTGGCATTAAAGAACATAATTATGATGCTGGGCCTTAAAAAATCAATCCAAACTAAGATCACTGTAACTGAAAGATGAAAAGCCATTTCTGCACAACAGCTTGAGTTGTCAACCATCTATAGTTACCAAACTTGGTGGATTGCCTACATTTGGGTTAAGACAGAAGTGTCTTTTTTGTGGTTAAATTTAATTAAACTTAATTAAGATTGATGTCAATATAACTGAAAAAAAAATGGTTTCTGTGCTAAAACTTGAGTTTTCCATCAAGCACAGTTACCAGACATGTGCATGGTTTGAACTTGCAGTAAGGAAGAAGCTTATCATGTTTGGGGTCCAAAAGGTTAAGGTCATCTTGACTGTAAGAATAAAATGGTTTCTGCATTAAAACTTGAGTTTTCCACCAAGCACATTTACCAGATATGTGCATGGTTTGAACTTGCAGTAAGGAGGAAGCTTATCATGTTTGGGGTCCAAACGGTTAAGGTCATCTTGACTGTAAGAATAAAATGGTTTCTACACAATAACATTAATTCTACATCACATACCAGGACCAAACTTTGTGGATGGCTTACACTTGAGATAAGAAAGAAGCTATCAATTTTAAATTCCAAAGGTCAAGATTATTGAGACTGAAAGAAAAAAAAATGGGTTCTGAACAAACATTTGGTTGTGAACCATATACCTTCACCAGAGGTGATCACTTGCAAGTTTGGTAAGCAAGAAGACTATTCATTCTTACTACAGACTGTGAGTGAAAGGAACAAAAATGGTATTTATGTAATAACTTTAGTTCTAGTCCACTTACCTTGGCCAGAGCTTGTGGATTGTTTGCACTTGAAGTTTGGAAGAGTACCTGTTGATTTTCGGGTCAGATGGTTAAAGGTCAGGGTCATTGTGATGCATAGATAGGTTTTGCAGAATAACTTTTGTTCTACTGTTAGTTCCTTGAACAAAGTGTGAATGGCTTGAACTTTGGGTAATAAATAAACAATTGATTCTTGGGTCTAAAGATTTGCAGTCATTATCATGGTAAGTCTGATGTTAGCTTTACTTCAAGAATACCTGGGACCAAAGATTGAGGTCATTGAGACCAGTTGGTCAATCAACTCCAGAGTCGGCCATGACCTACTAGTGTCTGTGTAGACGACTATTAAACATGGGTTAGGCATTATGTACCTTTCACTACTTTTGTTTCACTGTTTATATTTCACAAACTCCATGATCGATTTTCTTCGTACCTTGGATGGATCATGAAGAAGCTAAGACAATTCGCTCTTCAACATGCTTGCTTAACCTTTTGGACCCAGATATCTTACAAACACAACAGTGCTGATTTAAATGCCATTAATAGGGACTGATTGATAGGTTCAGTGCTAAAAAGTCCTTAATGTGATCACCAGTTAGTCACATTCTTATGTCAAATTAAATGTGGCTGATTTAGCCTCATAAACCTGGGGCATGAACACAGCTTGTGTATTATTTAAAGTTTTGAATTGTATCAAGCATTTAAATTTCATAGATTTCTGAGACTCACTGAACAAATTTATTTTTGGAGAGTTGACCCATTGAAACATTCCCAAATGTGTTTTTCTTTTGGCCTGTGTTCAGCTGTATTCTGTTGAGCTTTATTAAAATGAATGCATCTTAAAAATTAATGTTTGTCTTATCTTTGAAGTATAGACAAGACAAAGGTATCACTACCCATTACAGACAAAAGGAGGTTACAGTGACTCACTTTTCATACTCCAGTGATTCTACTCTGTGTTTGGAACATGCCTCGGCAGAACAGGTGTAATATAACATCCAGCAGAATTCTTATTTTGTAATAATTGTAATAATTGACAGTAATAATTTTGTAATAATTGACAGTAAATTGTATATCAGATATAAAGAGCAGACTTGGCAAATTCCTTCCCCAAATAAGCTGATTTGTCTTGTTATCTCTTACAGTGGATTCAGCATTACCCCAGAAGGTCGGCCTTACAATTTTCAACCAGTCTCTGTTCAAGCTATGTGGTAAGCATGAATGGAAGAGTAATTTCCTATGTTATATAACAGACCAGTGTTGAAGCTAGGATTGGTAAAGGGCAGAGTGCCAGTCCTGTAAAAAGACATGAAATTCTTGTAAAAGGGTACAGTCATCCCCCTCTTGAATGGCCCCCCTGACCAGCGGCCACCCGCTCCTTACGGCCAGAATCCGACAGCACCAACGAATTTGTGTTCAAAAGTACCCCTCACGAAAGGCCATCCTGCTAACGCAACCAGCGGCCAGCATATTAGTGCAAAAATATAAAATTTACCCCTCACAAGCGGCCGCATTTTATTTTGTAATATGTATCCAGAACCAATTTTATTCATAACGTGTGTTAAGTAATCTGATTTCTGTTTCCTGATGTCAGGTTTTCGTTCCTGAAAGAAGTGTTGACTAAAGTACATGTACCACTAAGGTTAATATTATATCATTTATGCTTCACGAGAAGCCACATTTATTCCATAAAGCCAAGAAAGACTCAAATTTTAATCCATACAAAAAGGTAAGGACACGTAATTCAATTAGCCTTACTGCTGTGTTATCATGAGATGTCTGGTTTAGTCACTCTGATAATTGTTAAGATTACAATTATTGAACAGTAGTAACAGCTGAGAAGTGGCGGTATTGATGTACAATACACAAGTCAGCGGGAAAATGGTTTGATAGCCTTTATGGCATCCCTTAGTAAAATATTGAGCTTGTTCATTTTCATAATTAGTGGCAATTACTACTGACAATAATTGTCAAAATTACAAATCGTAACGACCGTGAGGCGCTATTGTTCAGATCAAATCTGCGTACATAATCGAAGCTGTTTTGGCTTCTCTCCCGTAGTGTAAATAAATGTAAACACAAATAGGGTACCAGACTGCGACTAATGAATCACGTAACACGATCGCTGCCTTTAAAAAACATGGCATTTTGTTTAAATGCAGAAAAGTTGTTTTATCAGTCTTGTAGTTGGCAACACTGATGATTACAACTGGACGTAATTTGCAGACACACACACAGAGAAATTAGCCTTGAACAAAACAGGGTACCAGACAAAGACCGAAAAATCACGTGACAACACATCCCTTTACGAAGAAGGCATTTCGTCCGCTCTGCAAAAGTTTCGTCTGCATAAATAAACCGCATACAGTTAGCAATATCCGAATAAATCATTACAAAACATTAACATGTCATCACGTAAATGGAGACGATTATTTTTAAAAAAAAGTCGGTTATTCTACTTGATGACATCGGGTGAAGTGGGGAGGGGAAACTTGCCAAACGATTTTAGGTAGAAAAGACTCAAATAAAACAATTTTATGTTGAAAAGACTCAAATAAACAACATCGTAACCGATAAGGAGGTTATTCAGCAGCAGTTGGAAAATGGAGCAAATGGAAAGAGAATTATGTATGTACCAAGATTTAAATGACGTTTTTGAATGGTTTTGCAATGTGCATGACAACAACACCCGCTCGCATATCACGCTTACGCCAAGAATAAGAACTATTAATGCATATTCAGTTGAAATAAGTCTATTATTATAACAAGAAGAACCTTTTAATAATTAATGTTCCTTTTAAACGAAGATATTAAATGCTATGAAGAATGTAGCGTTCTTACTGCGTACATTACATATACTTCTCACAAAAAATTTATTCCCCCTCTGGAAAGGCCACCTGTCTTATAAGGCCACTTTCCCGGTGCAGAAGGGGTGGCCGTATAAGAGGGGGACTACTGTACGTGATTTTGTATCATTGCACAGGAGATATTTTTTGCTTGTTGTCTTTGTGGCTTTGAATGACACTTTTAACACATTATTGGCTATATCATGCTAAGGAAATGGGAGTTAAGTGCCTTTCCCAAGGATATACTGAGGCAGCCATCCTGGGCTGGCCAAGGCAGGTATCGAACCCACAGCCCTTGAATTATGAGTCTGACACTCTACCATAGAGCTACCCTGACTCCCTTTACTGGAGACAAAAACTCCAGTCATAAAAATTGATGAGTTACAAAATATACACCTTCTTTTTCATTACAAAAAGTAACTATCAAAAATAATTTCAGGAACTTATTTACATTTGCTGCTGCAGAATACAAGAGAGTGTTAACTGTTATGCATTGTATTGTGAGTAAACACATCCTGTCTAAACTTAGATTTATCCCTGAAATTTAAAATGTGCTCGCATATTTTCAACATGTTAGGTCTTTCCAGAAATCTAGTCTGAATAAGACTTTAGGCAAACTGTCCAGTGTGTGTAGCAGTATTTCAGGATAAATTCTTTCGCTACTTTTCCATTGTGTGAAACCAGTTGTTTGCTAATCTTGTTTACTGCCACCTGCTTTGAAAAATTATAACCCAAAACAGATGTAATTTATTATTGGAAGACTTATTTGATTATAAATAACACATTTTTTTCTGCCAGTAGCTTCCTATGGGTTGATGATTTTTACTTGGGTTATCCTGGGTTCTTCCACCAATTATGTTGGCTGCCATGTATAACCAATTGTGTGCTGAGAAATGGCATTAAACCAACAACAACATTTTTGTTAAATTCCATTCTCAATAAATAAAACGATATTTCATTTTATTGATGTTTGAGAAGTCAGTGGGTTTTAGTGTTTTTAAAAATTAATTCCAGACTGTGAACTATAACATGGCATAGATACACCATGCTGATCCAGAAGGGACATGGGGCAATAGAAAAGACAGGACAGCAGTCTAACAAATGAAATAAGGATAGGGCATAAATTAAATGCTGGAAGTAGGGACATTGCACACAGTTGGGGGTAGGGTGCGATGCCCTTCTGTATCATCCTAGTTGGAACGCTGGATATGTTTATCATTCAGTACTGTGTATGTTGTGTACAATCTGATCTAGATCATTTAAACGCATAATCATTGTGCAAGTTAACAAAGCGTTTTAGCATTCATTCACACCAATGTCAAGATGGCATCAGGTATACACAGTGTAGAACTATAAATGGGTGCATTGTCATGTCTTTATTGTTACATTATTGAGATACATTGATTTGAGTTTGTATGCAACAAGAAACTGGCTGTGTATTAAAGAGCCGTGTGATTTTCATATTCTAAATATGACAGCGATAAAATGAACCCATTTCAGTTCTCTCTGTTTCTTTGGAGTATATGAAATCATTTTAATTTTAAAATCAAAATGATGATATTACTCGACAAAGAATCAGAATCCAAAGGAAAATAAAATGTTTGCACTGAAAATTATCACACCTTTGACATCTTTTATAATAGATATCAACTAAATGGTTGCCTGGCCGCAGTGAAAAGCAAAACAGAGCGGTCTGTATATTGTTTGTCATTGGCACTATGTCAAGCTTCAGCTTTTGAGCAAAATTTATTTTTACAGGCTTTATTTGCATATGCATCATGGAAATGTTAAACGTTTTAAAATTTGAAATTCTATTTTAACTTACTTGACCATTAGGGGACTAAAAGGAAAAGAAGTGGATTTTTGGACATAATATATATTCTATTTATTCTGTGATAAAACAGCAGCTTTTGAACAAGACTCAGAATTTATTGGAAAATATTACAACAATAATGAATGATTATTGTCAGTTACATGAAAAGTTCACTGCACAGATATTTAAAATTAAATCCAGAAGCAATTTTAGTTCCTTTCTCAAGATACCGAATGGTGAGACATTCATTGTTATTATAAATTTTCACCTTTAACAGCCTCTCAAAAGTTTTTTGGTCCAGTCTTCCCTTGAATCACTTTGTGTTTTATGTGGAATGGGAAATGTGCTCTCTGTATCAGCATTAGAAGAGGCAATGATAAAACAACCACACTTAGCCTTCAAAAGGAATTCAAACTTAAGTTTTCCTGTTCCTGGGTTTTTAAGGATGCAGCCTGCTTTCCAACATACATCAAAGTTATGTTCACCCTAAGTTCCTGAGTCACGTATTTCTTAGCCAGTGGTTTTGTAGCATTAGGAGAAAGTGCATGGGACATTTTGACATGAACAAAAAATTAAAGGAAATGCCCCTAAATATTCTCTAAAAAGTCTTGAACAACATAATAACAATTAATACAAAAACTCAAAATACTAACCCAGTGTTTATGCCAAAATCATTTTTGATCAGTCTCTCCTACTTGTCTCACCTTTGCAAAGGTCAGCTGATTTTTGTTAGAGACTTAAAAGCCATAATGGGCCAACTTTGATTCCTTTAATACTTAAAACACCTCATAAAACATTCTGCATTGGTCCTTAAATTCTTTAGGTCTCATCAATAAACACCTTGTTGGGTACATATGTTAACCTTCTGATTGTTTACTAAGCCACATATCATTGCACTGGTATGATATTAACGTTCCCCAGTAAACTATTTCCCACCGATTCCGTAATGTGTCAATAGAGCACACCAAAAATATTTTTCATAAATTTTTTCTAAATCTTTTGTGTTTCAAGAGTAGTGGATTTCAACTATAAAACAGTATGTGCATTAGGCAGCTTTGAAATTGTATTTTTGTCCTACCACCAGTAGAATCACATGTATGATTATGACATGGTCCAACTAGCCCAGTATATGTCATCAAGTGGTATACATCATTGATAAGAACATATGTCATGACACTATGATATCTGGGGCCCCAAGTGGTCGAGTGGTCTAAAGCGCTCTTTGTTACGGATCACTGCCATCTCACCTCTGTCAGCATGGGTTCGAGTCTAGGATTCGGCGAATGTGGATATGTGAGAAAGCTTGCCAGTAGCTTCTCGTGGATCGGTGGTTCTTTCCGGGGATTTCCCGGTTCTTCCTCCACCATTAATACTGGCCGCCATGTATAGCCTATCGTGTGCTGAAAAATGGCGTTAAGCCCCACAACAACAACAACAACAACAACAACTATGATATCTTATAACATTTATAACATTTTAGCTCTACTAGTCATAGACCAGAAGAGGTTATGGGATGGTTAGTTGTCCATTCTGATCACCATATTGTTAGATGAGTTAGCACAAGTTTGCCATCACTACACCCCCTAAACTTCTTTTGAGGATTGCCTTGAAACTTTACACACACATTCATCCCATAGTCTAGTTGATCCTAAATGAAAATGGTGCTGCTTGGACATCTAATATGGCCACCATAGTGGCCATCTTGAAACTCTTGTAGCCACTACTTCATGTCATATCAACATGGTATTTTCACTAATTTAAAAAGACTTCTTATGATGTCTAGTTGTTCCTAAATGAAAATGGTCAATATCTGATGCCCATTATGGACACAATGGCAGCCATCCTGAAAATTTTGCTGCCACTGATCCTCCTGAATGGATGGTCATATCAGCATGGGGTTTTGCTAAAAAAATCTTCTTATGATGTCTAGCTGGTCCTAAGTAAAAATTATGCCAATCTGACATCCAGTATTGCCACCATGGCATCCATCTTAAAAATCATTATCAGAACTTTCCT